>JANBOK010000055.1:0-39490 GCA_027595805.1 Coemansia sp. Benny D160-2 | reverse complement strand
ACCAACCGAGCAATGTCCAGCGTGTTGCCATTGCCGTCTACTGCTATCGACTGCAGACACTGTGCAACGAATAGGGAAAAGTTGGCAAAGTAGTCGTAAAGCGACTTCTCGTTCTTAACAGACGGACCGACGTCTCTCCATTTGACAAGCCCGGCAACACACGGCATAAGCAGCTTGCGCGTCAGCCCAGAGTTCCGAGGCAGTGGTCTTCCAGCCATCAGTCGTTCCATGGACTCGGCTATTAATCCGATTGTTGTCTCTATCGCTTGGCTTGCTCCGATCCCAGAAGCTGCAATCCTTGACACTTCTGCAACGTTGTGATGCGTGTGCTTTTCAAGCACATACTTTGCGTACGCTTTTGCCTCCTTGTCGCGCTCTGTCTCTGGGATGCCATAGGAGTGGACTGCTCCGGATTTGCTCGTGCGGCTCTTGCATGGTGTTGGGTTTGCCGTAGAATTGGCCGCTACAGCTTTGCTCGTCGTTGCTACAGCTACAATAGCGTAATGCAGTAATTAGTAAGACCCAGAACCCATGGTAGTTTGATTATCATAGAAAACGTACAGCTCCGGCTAGACATACCATCTTTAGCGAGCTGTTCCCGCATCTTCCGTCTTTTCATGGGCGTAATGTTCTCGGCGTGGTTTGCCTCGTTCTCCTTGTTTGCCTTGCGCTTGGGAGTGCTTGGCAGAGCCGCAGCAGCAGCTGTCTCTTCGACCGGACTTCTCTTCCGCTTCTCACGGCGCAGTTGTCGAGTGGAAGCAACTGGGGGTCCGGGGGTTTTGGACTTTCTGGTAGCCATTTCAAGATATACAAATATAAACAAATACAAGAAAAGGACAAATATGCAAGGAGACGCTGTGCGCAAAGCAAGAAAGAAATTTAGAGTGTAAAAATGTAAATAATTATTTTTGTTCTTTTTAAAATGTACACATTTGTTTATATTATTTCAAAAAGCAATAGGTTTTATTCTTTTTTTTTTGAAAATGTAAACAATTGTTGTTTATCCTAGGTTCAAAAACTTGATTTGATCAGGCTTGAACCAGTTTTGCAAATCATCACACTAAAGGATGGTTAACGTAAACAAAATGCTTTTATGCACTATACTTTTGGAACCAGAAAAGATGTGGAAGCATACCCGATCCTCTTAGGTAAATCCCTTCAAATAAGAGATTGACTATGCTTAAGTGTCTTTTGGATGAGCTTGCCAAGCATGCTATCCAGGATTGAAGCGATATTCCCCGACCAGTTTTTATACTCGAATAGGTTACCAAATAATAAAAATGCCAACTAGACACTGATAAACTTGAGGTTATAAATTAAACTAGGGTCGAGGACAACAAGATCGCCGTCATTGGAACCAGGCTCGGTATTCGGATCTGTTAGGTTGCTGGTTAGAAGATCAGCGCGCCTTTGTCTTGCAGCCGAACCCACCGAGCTGCCTGTGTCTTTGCCGTGTCTGAACTCGCGCAGGACTCGGACTGACAGCAACCCTGTTTTGCCAACCCCAATGACCTCTGCTACCTTGTAGTTGCTGACCACCGGGGTGACATTGGAGGCAATCTCAAGAGACTTGTAGGCAATTAGGTGTCCAGGCCGGGCGTTGCTGGGACTAGCGTCGTCGAGTTGAAGTATCTCGGGAATGGTTATCGAGGCTATACGGCGTGAGGGTGTGCCGGACACTGATAGCCGATCTAACGGCATGGTTTCTGGCGAATCGTTGCTGGAAACAGAGCCGTGCTCAAAGCAGATGTGCTCTGTGTTGGAACAGATGCTTTCGCCGCATATTTTGCAGCTGGCCGCAGCTTCCTCAGCATGGTTAGCACCGCTGCTGTTGCCAGTGCTCTCGCTTCCAGTGGTAGTGCTGCTGCTGCTGGTGCTGTCACTTGTTGTGGTATCACTGCTGCTGCTCGACGAAATAGAGTCAGTTCTCTTCTTCCTCCTCGTCCTCGTCTCCGTTCCTCCACTGCTGCTGCTATCCATGGATGCATCTTTGCTGACAGATTGATCAGTTATAATAGAAGAGGGGTTAGTCTGCACGGGGCTTGATTCGCCGTAAATAATCTCTGCCGGATAAATTCTTTTGTTTGGATTTGGAGTTTGCTGGGCCTGTAAAGAACCGGCGTGATGTTCTTTTCTGCTTATATACACAGGATGGCGACTCACCTGTTTCTCGGATCTAGGGTTGCTGCCAATTCCGCTGGCGCTGCTGACATCGATGGCGACGGTGGTATCGGCCGGCTGGCCGGGCGTTTCCTGGGCGTAGTGCGAGTGAAGATGCTGGTGGAGAACGACTACGAGGGAATCGCGGTTCGAAAGCAGATCAACCACAAGGTCGTCGTCCATCAGTTCAAAGCCGTCGCTGATCAGGGCGATTGGCTCCTGGATAAGCGTAACCAGTCGCCGTCTTATTTCGTTCTTCAGGTCCTTGACTGTCTTTTGCGCACACACCAGCAGGAACCTGCGCTGTGGCAGCGGGGGAGCCAGAGATATCTCTAGCTTGAGCTTTTCGTCGTCCATTGCCATCAACTGGTAAATAGGTAAGTAAGCAAGCAAGCGGGCGAAAGGATTTTGAAAAGATGGAAAGAAGAAAAACAAGATGTATTCAAGAGTAGATAGATGATTTCTTTTAAAAGTAGGTGCTAGGTTTACAGCTTTTTTTTTCGTTAGATCCTAGAGTGTGTGAGAGCCATTCTTCCCTGGCGGCCCACAAAACCTGAACTCATTTAATCGAATGGACAGCACACTAAGGGGGGGTAGTAAACGTTTATGGCATTTTATTCAGAACAACCGTGTGACTTTGTAGAATAGAGAACAAACATGGCCGATGTAAAAAAAAGAAGCACTGCTTTTTTCTTCACGACAGGGCCTTTTCGAGATGCTCGACTGCCCAGGGCACTACAAGGATAAGAAGCGATCCCAGAAAACCGGAAATAGAGTTAGTCTTAGAACAAGGATTATTTGCTTAATGCACTCTTGAAGCTGAGTAGAGTCTGCTCGCGTGCTTACCTAAGCGAAAGGCCGTGACAATGGTGACGAACGACATGAAGCCCTTTGCTGCTTCGCGGCGCATAAGGGCCTGCTGCTCTGGTGTGATTTCGGGGGCGCCGGGCATAAACATTTTGTATTTCTTTTTTATTTGGCTTGTGGAATTGGAATCAAAGAGTGGACAATTGAGTAAGCAATTGAAGAAGGCAAAAAAAAGAAAAGGATCAATCTATCGTTAGCAAAAAGCCTGAATGAATTATTGGTGTTCCGAGTCGAGCCGATGCTAGTCGAGCCGTAGTGCTAATAAGCGTACAGCATCGCTTGCGTTTTTTTACATCTTTAAAGAACAAGCTGGCGGAACGACGCTGGTTGATTGAAGCGAGCAGCTTTTATTGTTCATTCTTTTTGCTCCCCCCGCCTTCACCAACAGCTGAACCAAGCCTTTCCTTTGCTTTTTCCTTCATACCCTCACTAAAACTCCTTTCCAAAGAGTAATATTATTAGGGATATATAGTGTCCTGCTCCTCTATTCTATTATATATAATTGTTTTTTGTTTTTCCGTTGGCTTTTATAATAATCACATCAGAATAGCTTTTCTTTTTAACTCAACAATGAAGTTGACACTAAAGACTCTTCAGCAAAAGTCATTCGATGTAGAGGTGGACGCGAGCAACACGATACGCGAGGTCAAGGAGAAGGTCGAAGGCTCGCAAGGGTTTTCGGCAGACGCACAGAAGCTTATCTATCTAGGTAACGTATAGTGGGTGAAGAGATTTAGTAAAGCAATTAGCGCCACCTCTTTTCCTTTATTCACTCTATGGAGGGTTTGGGAGTTGCAAGGACAAGGAATAAGAGTATTAAGAGCAGCATTATACTTGTTCTGTTGATCTGTGGAGGGGATAAGGGGGGTGTGTAGGAAGGATTCTTGACGACAAGAAGACGGTGGATGAGGAGAAAATCAGCGAGAAGGACTTTATTGTGGTGATGATAGTCAAGCCCAAGGCGGCAAAGGCCAAGGCTGAGGAAGCAGCAACACCGGCACCGTCGGGGAGCGCCAAGGTAGCGCCAGCAGCACCCGCGGCGCAGCGAACCACAAGCGCATCGGTAGCTAGCGGGGCGGCAGAACCAGCGACACCCTCGCCAGCGGCACGCACTGCACAGCAGCAGCAGCAGGCGCAAACGGCAGGCGATGGCAGCCAGCAGCGGGATAGCGAGAGCAGCACGGGCGGCAGCGCAGGACTAGGGCAGTCGTCGTTCCTTGCTGGCGAGCAGTACGAGACAGCAGTTACAAACATGATGGAGATGGGGTACTCGCGCGACCAGTGCGTCAAGGCCATGCGCGCCAGCTTCAATAACCCGGACCGCGCGGTGGAGTACCTTATCAGCGGGATCCCCGAGGCGGCGCTGAGGATGGCTGACGAGGCGGATGCGCGCAACCAGCAGCAGCAGCAGCAGGCTTCACAGAACGAGGGCGAGGGCGCCGAGCAGGAGCAGCAGGCCTCAGACACCGAGGCTACCTCGGCTTCTGCTTCTGGCGAGCGCCAGACGTCGCGCGCATCGAGGAATCTGTTCCAGCAGGCGGAGCAGCAGGCAGCCAGCGGCCAGCAGCAGCAGCAGCAGCAGGCGGCGGGACGAATCGACCTGGAGGTGCTGCGCCAGTCCCCGCAGTTCAGACAGCTCCAGATGCTGGTCCGCGAGAACCCGCAGATGCTGTCGCAGGTGCTGGCAGAACTGGCGGCACAGCAGCCGCAGCTGGCGGTGCTGATCAGAAACAACCAGGCGGAGTTCCTGCGGATGCTGATGGAGGGCGTCTACAGCGACGACGGGATGGCCGAGATGATGCAGGAGGCGCAGCTGGCCGAAGGAGAAGGCGACGATGGCGATGGCGACGACGGCGTGCAGTATATCCGGGTGACGCAGGAGGAGAAGGAGGCCATTGAGCGGCTCGAGGCCCTCGGGTTCCCCCATGGCGTGGTTGTGCAGGCCTACTTTGCCTGCGATAAGAACGAGGAGCTGGCTGCCAACTACTTGTTTGAGCACGGCCATGAGGATATGGACTGAGCATAGTTTTCTTTTTATTATTGGTAGTTTGTTCTGTTTCTTTTTTTTTTTCTGGCGAATGGAATTTTGCACACTTGAGCTAGCCAGATGGAGAAAAAAAAGGAGATCCAGGTCAGAAGAACCTCCTCACGAACCGTGTCATGTGAGCTGCATTGTCCCGGGTAGCTGCTACTATTATTTGTTTTCTGGGTGGTGGATATCACAGCGTGTGGGTTTTTTTTTTCCTCGGGGTGCTTTCGATTCATTTCAGAATACGACACACTTCCGATAACCGCTGCCCGTTGTGGCTTTATTTCACGAGGGGAAGACATGGCTGGTATCCTCCGCCAAAGAAGAGCTTGACACTCCAAAAGAAAAGAAGAAAAGAAAAAAGGCGGAATCCAAACTGATTGGCAGAATTTCGTGTGGTTTATTGCAATTGCTTCTCGCTACTTTTTTTTTCCTCTTCTTTCCCTCACACTCATTCCAAAGGCCCGAGTTTATTTTCTTCATTACAAATTTGACTTTATATTTTTTCCACTCCGTTCTTCTTTTTCCAGCTTTCCCAGCTTTTTTTCTTTATTTGTTTAATTACTAGTTTTTAATTTTCCTTATTATTCCGCTCCATCTGTAGCATAAGTAATCACTGGGCATTCTGCTTTTCTAATTTCTTCCCTTTTCATCCTATTTTTTCTTTATTCCAGGCAAAGGCCCAAGAATCCGCCCCATTCCTTTCCTCTTCATTGGCACACTAGAAAGAAAAGAAAGAAAAAAGCATGCCACGGAACAAGCCAGGGTTCTCGCTCAGCCAGCTGGGGATTGAGATAGACGGACCCACAGGCAACATCAGGCCGTCGCCGGAGGCGGCAGCATCCACAGCATCGTCGGCCGCGGGAGGAGGAGGCGGTGGAGCGCAGATGATGCGGCTATCGAGTGCGCCGCCAGCGCGGCACCAGGGCGAGGAGCGGGGGGTGGCGGGCATAGAGGGCACGAAGCGCGGCATAGGCGTGGGAGCGACAGCAGCAGCAGCAGCAGCAACAGCGAGCAATGGCAACGGCAACGGCAGCAACAACACTGCGGGGCAGTCGCCGTTCATAGCGTTCTCGGAGTACGTGGACCCGACGGGCAACCTGAGCTTCGAGGGCAAGGCGGTGATCAGCGCGAACGGCGTGGACTTCAGCAGCGGCAAGAGCTACAAGATCTCGATGGCGCAGATGCAGGTGCTCGGGGAGCTGGGGCGCGGGCAGTACGGCGTGGTGCACAAGGTGTTCCACCGGCCCACGCGGGTGACGATGGCGCTGAAGGAGATCCGGCTCGAGCTGAACCGCCGCGCGCTGCAGCAGATCATCATGGAGCTCGACGTGCTGCACAAGGCGCGGTCGCCGTATATCGTCGACTTCTACGGCGCCTTCTTCGTCGAGTCGTGCGTCTACTACAGCATGGAGTACATGGACTTTGGGTCCCTCGACCGCCTCTACGCCGACGGCATCCCCGAGCCCGAGCTGGCCAACATCGCGCTGGCCGTCGTCAAGGGCCTCACCTTCCTCAAGTCCGAGCTCAACATCATCCACCGCGACGTCAAGCCCACCAACCTCCTGGTCAACAGGCGCGGCGAGGTCAAGCTGTGCGACTTTGGCGTCTCCGGCGAGCTGAAGCAGTCGCTGGCGAAGACCCACGTCGGCTGCCAGAGCTACATGGCGCCCGAGCGCATCTTCGGCCCCGCCGCCGGCCCCGACGGTTACACCGTGCAGTCCGACGTCTGGTCCCTCGGCATCACCATCGTCGAGGCTGCCACCGGCCACTTCCCCTTCGACGGCGCCTCCTTCGCCAGCGTCTTCGAGCAGCTCAACGCCATCGTCAACTGCGATCCGCCCCGCCTCTCGCCCGACTCGCACTCGCCCGACGCCTGCGACTTCATTGCGCGCTGTCTTGCCAAGGACGCCGCCAGCCGCCCAACCTACCAGATGCTGCTCGACCACCCGTGGCTGCAGCGCGCCGAGTCCGCCTCCGACGTCGATATGGAGGACTGGGCCCGCCGCGCACATGCGCTGTATCTGTCGCGCACCGCCTCCAACTAGCTAGTTGGCTGATCAGCCAATTGATTTGGCTTGGCACCCCTCTATAACTAATCTTATTCTCTTTCTAACCCCATTAATATATTTGTAAAAGAACAACCAGTGGCGGACTATAACAAGCAGCCTCTTGTTTATCAGCGACGCTCCCACACGCAGACGGAGCGACTGCGCCGCCTGTTTCCCAGCCGTCTCGCCGTGCTGCTGCTGCTTCCGCTGCTGCTGCCTGTGGTGCGTCCCGCGTTGTTAGCTCTGCGTGCCGCCGCCATCTGGTTCGCCGACCGTCCCAGCGACGATGCCGACGCAGCAGCCGCTATCTTGCGCTCGCCCGGCGCAGCGCTGCTGTCCAGCCCCAGATTGATGTTGAATTCGGCGTGCGGATCAAACGTGCTGACGCTGACTCTGCTGAAGCTGGCGCCGAATGCTGCAGCCGGAGGCAGCGTGGAGTCGCTGGACGGGCTTTCCGAGACAACTGCCGATGCCGCCGCAAACGGCAGCGTGCGCGACATGTCCGAGAACGAGCTGGTGCGCGGGAGCGGAGAGTGGCGGCCTAACGATCCGCCCGGAGACGGCAGCGTTCCGTAGCTGCTGCTCCCGGGGCGGCTGGAGGCGCCGCCTCCGCCCGACTGCGGCATCGGCAGCTTCAGCGACTCAAGCAGCTCCTCCGTCGTCATGTCCTGCGAGTCCACAACAGAGTTGGATCTGGACGACCGCTGCTTGTAGTCCGCTCGCAGCGATGCTGACGCTGACGCTGAACCTGATTGCGGTGGCCAGAATCCTGACGACGATCTGAACGATCCAAACGACGACCCCAGAACATCGTCCCCGCTGCCATGGCTCTTCAGTCGGCTTCCTCCTCCGACTATATTGTCAATACTGCCGAAACCAAACGACGAAGGGCTGGTCTCGTGCGTTTTGCGGTGGCCTGAAAAGTACCCAAGACTTCCGCCGCCTCCATTCTTGCTTGCTGCTCCTACAACCATCGACATTGGTCGAGCGCCTGTGCTGTCAGCCAGCGTGCTGGATGTCTTTGCCTTGACCATCGATCCCACCAGTGTTCCGCTCGACGCATTCAGCTGCCTCTGCCGCTGCTGCTGCTGCAGTTGCTGACTGTTATGGCCATGCGTATCGTGCAGCTCCTCCAAAAGTCCCACCCCGCTGCCTGTGGTGCTCGCTGACTGCGGTGCCAGCATTTCTGTTGCGATCGTTGCGGTAGACGTGGCTAGAGAGTCGATGCTTGCTGTGAAGAACCCGCTGGCTATGTTCGACAGCGGCGACCGGTGTGGATGGCGTCGGGGACTGCTGTTACCGTTGTCGTAATGCGAGCTCTGGCTGCTGCTATTGCTGTAGCTATTATTATAGCTGCTGGCAGAAGTGGACGTCATAAACGTCCCAGACGCATTTGCGCTGCCATCGACATCGCTGCCCACAGTTATCGCAGCCGGCTCTCTGCGATTGTTCATTCCAGCCGCCAAGCGCTGATCTGGCTGGGTCCTTGTGTCACGGAATGAACCAGATCCGCCGCTGCGTCCAGCTGCTGCGTTGATCATGCGCGACAGTCCCGATGTTCTGCTCTCAGAATGGAACCCGCGAGCCGCAATGCTGCCACCGCTGATGTCTGCCGCGGCTGGGAAATAGCTATTGCTATTGTTGCTGCCATCTATGGCCAGACTGCCTGCGTGGTTGCGCCGACGAATTCCAAGCGCATTCGATACTGTTGCCCACCGAGGCTGCTGCTGCTGCTCCGAGTACGTTGCCATCGACGAGGACCGCTGCTTCGATACTGACGGAAGCTGATCAACACGAAGAGAGGCGTTAGTAAGCGAATCACCGCCACCAGTCTTCCCCACCTGCTCTGCCGCAGCCGTGGATGCTGCCTCCAGATCCTTTCTGCTGACACTCAAAATCTCGTCAACCGTTTCATCCGCATAATAATAATCGTCATCTTGGTCGTTTTCGTTATTGCTGCTGCTGCTGCTGTTGTTGGCAAAGGTGCGGCTGCGACGAGCGTTGGAAAGGATGTTGCTTGGTTCGGGTCCTGCTATGCGACGGTGCGGAGGACGCATCGTGTCTGCCTCTACGTGCGACTCCTGATGCTGAATGTCGTCAGCACGCAACGAACCACCACTCTGCAGGCTATCCCCACCAATGGTCGCAGGAGCAAGAGCTGGAGCCACACTTGGCAGCTGCGGAAGTGGTGGCCGCTCATGCACCGGTGCCTTTGTTCCTGCCGCTTCGCTTCCGCTGCTTTCAGACGGCCCGCGATTCAATGAGCGAGAAAAGGTAGCTCCAATGGTGCCACCGCCGCCACCAATGATGGCGGAAGCAGCTGGCGACCGTGCGGATAATCGCGACTCTGATCTAGTGCTCTCCACCTGCAAACGCGCCATCTGCTCACGAACAAAATCAGCAGCTTGCTGCAAATACTTTGCTTGCGTGCGCTTAAGCTCGAATCCCAACGCCATGGTGGTGTTCTCCATGCTGCTCTCGATCTCCATTAGCTGCTTGAAATAGTCGGCTTCCTGGCTGCTCTCGCGCGTTTCAATGTACTGTTTCTCAATAAACGCAAGATCTGCAATCTGGAGCTGATCAGAAGATGCAAGGGATCCGTCATCGTTCTGCTGCAATGACGTATCATCAGACTCGGTGGTGGCCAACTGCAGCAGCTCGTCCTCGGACACTCCAGCATCCAAAAGTCTCTGTCGGTACCGTTGGCATCTATTCAGGAGCAACGACACCTGCGCTGTCAGCTCATCGCACTTTGCCGCATGCATTGCCTTGATCTCGCCGATTTCGCGGTCAACTCTTTTTGTCGAGGCAGCAAGACGCCCACGCAGTTCATCAACCACGTGCGAGTGCCCCTTTTCGCGCGAGACCAGTCGTTCGGTCACCTGCTCAATCTCCGTGGTCTGATCACGATTGGTGAGTTCTAGATCAATCACATGCTCTTGGTACTCCGATATCTGCACCGCATGTGTGCTGCGCAGCGTGTCCATCTGCCGCATCAGATCAAGCACTGCGTCGTCGCCGTGTATTGTTGCAGACGAGTTAGTTTGCACGCCCTGCGACACTGTTTTAACCGAAGCACGATCGGTTTGCACAGCAACTGACAGATGCTGAGGATTGCGCGAATACGGGTTCGGCAGCGCTGAGCCTCTGGTCCCAGCAACAGCGGCGGGCGTGTTGCTATGCAGGTTTCCTTTGGCTGGAATCCGCTCCAACACCGTTTTGGGGGCGCGCGAATACGAGCAAGAGCCAAGCGAGTCGTTTGAATTGCGTGTGCGGATCCCACCAATCCCCGGAGCATCACCCGGCTCGGGTGAAGTATGCGAGTATGCGCGCACACGCGGCTGCAGACGCGTAGAAATCGGCAATCCACTCAAATGATCGTGGCTTGGCTTCTCGGGAGCTATATGTTCACCGGGCTCAATGTTTGCGCGTGGTTGGATGTTCCCGTACCACGACGAATATTTTGCCGCTCGAGATGCAACTGCTCCAGAGCTGCTGCTTATATCTGCAATCTCCAATGTCGGCGCTGCTGTTACTGTTGGCAGTTGTTGTGGTGCTGCTGGCTTGCGTGCAGCTGCTGGGTCAACCTCTGCTAGCCGAGCAGTCGACCGTTTAAAACTGCGTTCCGACGAATCCGATCTCATCGAGCCAGTTGAGTCTGACCGGCTTGTTAGCTTGGCGGGTGGCTCTGGTCTGCTTGTACTGACCGGAACTTGTGCAGCAATACGTGGTTGCGGTGGCGGCACAGATGCCTTTTGTGTAGCAGTTAGCTTTGCTTGGTGCTGCTGCCGTTGCTGTTCGATGAATTCAATAAGATTCGACTTTTTTGTCTCCAAGCTACCGCTGGTGTTGATATTGCCAGCAGGCCCGACTATTCTCTCGCCTGGGTGATGTAGTTGTTGCTGCTGCTGCTGCTGCTGCTTGAATATCCTAGGGCGCGCAATGGGCCGCTGCGACGCAGTCAGATCTCCAGCGCTACTTGACGTCGCAGCTGACCCAAGATCCAGCTTTGTCGGCGACTCCGCCTTGCGTGCACGAGACTCGCCAACAACATGGTCACTCGTGGTGGTAGTCGCATACATGCTGCTCACTCGTGGCCTTGAGGGAACCGGGAGCGGGGGAGGCCGAATAGGCTGAATCTCCACACCAGAATGCACCCGATCATTGGTCCCACCCACGCCGCTGATTGCCAGGCCATCCAAACCATCGGTGCCAGAGTAAGAGCGTGGTTTGGCCCTGGAAGCAGCAGCAGCAGAGATGGCTCGAGGTTCTGCCAACGAATGTAGTGGTGCGTTATATAACGGTGCTGGAGCGCCAGTTGTCCGTACATTGCGGGCGGCCTGTGGCGAAGAGGAATAAGCAGAGTGGTGGTGATATTCTTTTTGCACTGTGCGATTGGCTGCAGGCGACACGTTATTAGCTGCCGAGCGCAAAGAGTCGGCACTCGAATGCGCCGATGGCGGTAGCTGGTTTCCGGCATGTATGTGTTGATGACGTTGTTGCTGCTGCTGCTGTGCACGGAATGCTGCAGCTCCGGTGGGCGAGGTGGGCGAGGTGGGAGTTGAAGGGCGCGAGTGGCGAGTGGCACGCATTACGGGAGATGGCGGTGTTGCGCGTTGGTGGTCCAGCTTTGCCTGCTGCTGCTGCTGCTGGTGATGTCGTAACGGGCTGCTATTCACACGAGCTGCAGCGCTTGCTTCGGCTGCATCCACGTCAACAGTCTGACCGCGGCTGTTTGACCGGTACGGGTCAAAGTAATCAGCAACCGCAAACTGCACACTCCTGCCGTCCAACCCACCTAGACCGCCAGCCGACGACTGAGGACGTGGCATCGCCATGGGAGCTGCTCCAAACCCGCCGCCTCCTCCACCTGTCTGCGGCAAGTAGTGGTAGCTGGGTGCTTGGAATACCACCGAGCCTGGCCGCTGTGCCGATACCTGCTGTGCCATCTGATACTGCGACCGTGCCCATGACTGAAGTGTAATTCCTCCGCTTGAGCCGCTGGCTCCGGACGCAGGTTCTGAGGCGGCTGCTGCTGTTTTTGTTTTAGATGCTGTTGTTGCCACTGCCGGCGGTGCTACCGGCGTGGTGTTGGCATGTGTTGATGGCGACGCTCTGTATAGGGCTTGCTGGAGCGATGGGCGCGATGAAGAATGGTTTCCAGACACCCTGCGACTCCGTGTAGAACTGGGGAGCGCCTTGTAGCTTGCCTGCTGGCTCGTGTACATGCCGAGCTGCTCTGATAGACGCTGGTATTATAATTATAATAATAAAAATAATAAAAATTACAGACTGTGTGTAGCGGATTCAAAGATAGAGAAAGAGGAGAGGAGCGCTTGCAATACTGGAGCAAACAAGGTTCTGGGGTGGGTGGGGCACACAAATGACTGAGCGAATGCAAGTACTGTACAAAAGAAAGGAAATAAAGTATCAGCGGAGGGAGGAGAAAGAGCTTTGTTGGGCTTTGGAGACTGAAAGAAAAGGTCGTAGCTGCTAATATATTAGGATGCGTGTATCAAAGAAAAGGAAAAAGTGTTAATAAGTGTCAGGAACAGCATGGAATAGAAGAAAGCAAAACAAAAGGATTTCTGCTGCCCGGTCTGATGTGTATAGTACGACGACTGGGTTTGAAAAAAAAAGGAATGGAAGAAGACGAACAAGAATATTGAAAAAAGTGCAAAATAAAAATAGAACGTAAAAGAAAAATAAATAGCATCAGAAAAAAGTAAATGCATAACCAACTAGCTGGGCAAAGCAAATGGCACAAACGAAAAAATCAAAGCTGGATGCATTTTTCTTTCCTTTTTCCCAAGATTATTAACCACATAAAAACATGCTAAACATTAAAAAACGAGGGAGACGAAAAACACAAAGGAAAAAGAGCTTCCAGAGCAGTAAGAAGAGCGATGACGAAGAAACATTTTCCCTCTTTTCCCTCCCCTGGTTTAGCTAAATGCTAGAGAAGAGCCGCTCTTGCTTGTGTTTTTTCTCTCTGCTTGTGTGGCAACAATGGCTCTCCCCAGTTTTGGCGCTGCCACATGTGCGTTTGTTGAAGGATCTTTTCCGAACCAGCTCTTCTTCCAGCTTTTCCAGACATTCACAGGCTCATACTATTCCGTTCCCTCCTCCCCCTTTTGCTGCTCACATGCGCTTGTATCTCTTGCTGGAAAGTTAAGCCGTTTGATAGATAGATACATATATTTTTCCAACACACAAGCTCTTTCTCAGAACCAGCCTATTTCCCAGAGCCAGAGCTCAATTCCAAGATTCAATAATAAATGCCGTGACTTGGCCCATGTTCTCAAAATAAAGAGCATGACGCTCTTTTTAGCGTGATTTTTTTTGGCTAAATTCTTTCTTCTCTTTTGGAAAGTGGTTGAGCCTTTTCTATTTCCTTTTTTCGTCTCCCTCCAAATAAGAGTTTGACGCATTTCTTGCATCCAAGAAAACCGATTGTTTAACAATCCTTCTTTCTTCTCCACTTTGTCAATATATTTTATTTTGTCAACTTTGTATCTTCTTTTTTCTCTTACTCTTCAAACATTTATATAGTTATATCTTGTATTTGCGCGTAGTATCCGATATTTCACTTTTTGAAAAAGAGAAACTGTTTCTTTTATCTTTCAGAAACTTGGCTCATATTATTTTCCGGTTCTTTAGACGCAAAGGGGAGGCAAACAAAGCGAATTTCAACTCTTGTTCTTGTTCTTGTTCTTACTCCTGTTCGTGTTCTTGTTCTTGTTCTTCCTCATTATTTATTGAAACTTTCCAACACTACTACCACTACCAACTGTCACGAATGTCGCTGGCAAAGACAGGTGCAAGGATGAAAGTAAGACCCAGGACTCGGCCACCACCGGCACACCACCAAGGACAGCACACGATATCTGATGAAGCCAACGATAAAGGCGACAGCGGAAGTGTAGGCAGCAGAGAGTCTACGCAGGCACTGACCCCAGAGCCAGGAGAGCGCTCTGACAACACTCGTCTGTCTATTGACACTACCAAGGTGGCTAAGCAGACCCTGCAGCCGACGTCTCAGTCGCCTACTCGGTCCCAGTCCCAGTCACGATCGCTGAACAAGCACGGCATAGCAAGTGCAAGCACCGACCCTATGACTGCTTCAACTGCTGTTCCAAGGTCTTCTGTCCCCAGCACTGCTGTTGAGCTAAAAGCGTCCAGTGCAACTGCTCCTGCTCCTGCTCCTGCTCTTGCTATCCATAAGCTCGGTGCTGCCTCGCAACCACAAGTACGACCACAGCTACAACCACAGCAGCAGAAGCACCAACATCAGATACAACCCCAGTTACAGCACCAGTCGCAACAGCAGCAGCCACTGCTGGCCACTAACGATATGACACTTACCGACATCATATCAGAGTATGGCGAGCGCACGGATGTGCTGCGTCTTGTGCTGGCAGCAAAGACTGAACAAGACAGGGCAAAGGCAGAATACGAGCGGCGACTGCAGGAGGAAATGCGGTTTGAAACACGACGTCTTGAGTTTGAGATGATGCTGCATGATAACTACTTTAAACAACAGGAACAGCAGCAGCAACAGCAACAGCAACAGCCTGGAGGCCCAGTACATCACCATCCATCCCATCCGCACCCTCCTCATGCCGGCGGCGGAGGTGGAGGTCACCGGAGCGACATGGTTCTTCATTCGCCAGTAGGTAAGCATTCATAGACACCCAAGGAGGGCCAGCTATGCAATATTTTTTTACTCTTGTTGCTCATATCTCAGTAGTAGATGGCTTGCTTGACAAAGCAGATGTCATCTCTATTAATAGAAGGCAAGGAGAGGGACTGAAAAGACGTTGTGTGCTCTTTTTGGTAAAGCGTATGTGCGTCACAAGGAGATAGTGAGAGGAGGAGGAGGAGGAGGAAGGTGGGTGCCTCTACAAACAGAAAGGGCAGAGTTTCCATTTTACATTGCGTTTTCCCTTTAGACAAGTAAACCACATTGTCTTGTTTGCAGCATACCATGCATTAATGCCCAGCAGCATTCCCGCTCATTGTGATATTTTTGGTGTTCCCTTTTCTGTTTTTTTCTGATAGGTCAGCCACAGCAGGCACATTATATCTCGGCGCCTCGGCACCAGCACATTGGGACTGGCAATGTGGCACAGAAGCAGCAGCAGCAGCAGCAGCATAAACCACAGCAGGCGCCGGTTCCTCCAGCTGCCATGCATGTCATTCACCCGCAGAACGGGGCATACGGAGGTCCAGTTGTAGCGGCAGTCCCACACGATATGCGCGCCTACCATCATCCAGACACTCCCGGCGGCCCCGATGCGCCAAATGCGCAGACGCCGTTTGCATTCTTCAAAACCCCTCTTGGCGCACAGGTCAGCCATCCGTCGGCATTTGCCACGCGTGACGCAGACAGCAAACTTGCACCGCGGTTTGCCGGCGAGATGCTGCCACCTGGAAGCGTACCCCTGCAGGATGCGGCGAATCCTCGGCCCGACGGCAACGGCGTTCCCGTGATGCAGCAGCAGCAGCATCAGCAGCAGCGCGCCCTGCAGCACCGAGATATGGCAGCACCTGGCCATGAGCTACGGGCGGTGCCGCCAGCAGTCGGTGGCTTGTCGCTGAGGATCGGAAGCGGCGTCGCAGCGGAAAAGGATGCAGCCGATGCCCCGCGCTCGGCTCCCGTTGACGGGCCCAACCAGAAGCGCAAGATTTCGCACGATGAGGTGATTATGGCGCTGCGGCGCAAAGTAATGAGCAAAGGCGTGTCTCAGGCCCAGAGCCAGCCGCAGCATTTGCAGCCACAGCTCCAGCACCAGCAGCAGCGGCGGCCACAGCAGCAGCACCAGCAGAGCCACTATCCGCATCCGCATCCGCATCCGCAAAGACAAATGCCTTCGCTGCGTCCGGTGCCGCCGACTGCGAAGCCTTCTGTGGTCGTCACCAGGCAGCAAGCCGAGGAGCAAGCGCTGGCGCTGGCGCGGCGGAGACCGTCGTTTGCCGCCGACCGCTCCCGGAGCGACGCACCGCCTTCACCTGTAGCATCGTCGGTGGTATCGTCTGAATCGTCGGCTGGCTTGTCGCCGGTCGAGGGCGAGGAAGTCGCAGATAAAGAAAAGTCTGACTCCAAGAAGCAGAGTGAAAGCGGCAACAGCAACAAGGACAGCGACGGCCAATCCCGCCGAGCATCGTCCATAGCCCACATCATGGACGATTGATGATGGTGACGATGATGATGATGATATTGGCGATGATCCTGACGGCTTTCTGGTGTGTTTTTGTCCAACTAAAAAAAGGCTGGGGAATCTGTTGTAATCTGCTCTTCTCTTTGTTTCTTACTCTGCTCAGCTTTTCCTCCCGTTTATTTTATTTTTACTTATTGTCTTTTTCCTTTTCCTTTCTTCAGTTTCCTTTTTTTTCGAAAAAGTAGCGTTTCGTTTTTCTGACATTAGAACGCAGTTGTGCATTGTCCGAGTACTGTAAAGTTTGTTGATAAAATTGCTGGCAGGCTCAGTGTTGTATTAAAGATGGCACATTCTGTTTCTTTTGACATTGGAAAGATATGCTGTAGACATGTGCTTCCGAGAAAGTTTAAATTGGCACATCATATATGGTCTATAAAACAAAAAGGAACAGATAGATGGACAGGATATGCATTGCATACATGAGACCATCGGAATGAAAGAAAAAACTCGGTTGATGACGGCTCAGAAATCCAAGGTTTCCTCTTCATCTTCTTTGTGGGAAAACGGCACACAAGTTTTTGCATTGACCTTTTGTTATTATTTTTTTTTCCAAACAGACTTGGAAAACAAATAAAGAAAATGCGTAAATCCCAAGGATTTTTTTTACAAAAGGAAAAACAACGGGATGCACTTTATTTTGATTCCGTACAAAAAAGTGGGAATGATTTGAGTCTGAAATAAAACAAAAAAAGAAGGCTGGAGGAAAAACGTGTGTTAATGTTTTGGCTTTTCATTCGCGTTTAGAAATAAATGTAATAACGTCAACGAGAAGGGGAAAGGAAAAGGAAAACCCCAATTAGCGTTAGCCATTCATTTCATGTTTCAGAACCACATGAAACCATTTCTCCTCTTTTCTCTCTCTTTTTCTTGGTTTTGCTATCCGTTTTTCTATTTTGTGCTATTATAATTATTATTTTTATTTTTTCTTGCGTTTGTTTCGTTGTACCAACCTACCAAAAGAGCTTGGGCTGTGTATGTATTAATTTCAATAGCTTAATAACAATATCACCATTACCTTGTTGTTGCTGTTGTCGTTGTATTTATTCCTTTTTCTTTTCTATTGTGCAGACTATACAATGGAACTATCCTTTTTGGTTATATTTTCCTGTAAATAAGCCTCATTTATTCATCCCGGTCAATTATATTTATTCATTCATTCATTCATTCATTCATCATTTATCCTTTGAAGAGAACTCTCTCCCCCACTTCTTTCCTATTCTTTCTCTTCAGAGTCTCGGATATGACAGAAGGCTAGCTGATATTTGCTAGCTCCGAAAATAACGATAGTAGTAATAGCAATGCTATTATTCTCATTGTATGCTAGATAACCCGTCCATAACCAAAAACGAGGGATGAAGGGTCTCTCCCAAAAGAAAGACGGAAAGAAAAAAAGGGGCAAGAAAGATAAACCGCCAACCATTCTTCCATTACCACAACCCCCTCTTTCACTGAAGAAAAAATGTTCCGTATTCCGGGTACACGCTTCCTATATCTTTCCTGTTTTCCTGTATCATGTCTTGCGAGTTCCAACAACATTCTTATCCTGTTCTCTAATATTGTGTTTATTTTTTTGTTTTTTTTGTCATGGCTGTATAACGAGTAACGAATAATGTAGTTTATTCTGTCTTCTTTTCTGAACCTTGCACGCATTCTAATAATACATTCTTCTCCCCTTTTTCTCTCTCTTTTGCTAATATAACGACATAGTAGCCTATTCTTCTCTCATTCTTTTTCATTCCTTTTATATTCTGTTCATCAGTTTGAAGCATATTACCCAAAAGCCCCCTTTTTTCATATTTAATTTTCTCCTTCTTTACAGCCTACTCGTTTTCATTCTTGAACGAGAAAGGTAGGGGGCCATACATACACAAACAGATAGAGAGACAGATGGATAGACTGGTAGGGACAATGGACGACAATAAGAATAACGGCAACAGCAACATAATCAGCGTTGTCGTTGATACGGGGGCACGCATTGACGAATATATGCGCACAGGCGGTGGCGGATGGAAGATAACGCCAAGGACCACGGAAACCGACGCCACAAGCCAGCAGCAGCAACAGCAACCATTTCTGCTGCATCCAATTGCGGTATCACGGCCAGCAGCAGCGACAGCAACAGCGCTGGCGAATGCGGCGCAGCTGGAGGTGGCCGGGAAGATGGTCATTCCAGCAGAGCTTGGAATTGTGCCCGCATATGTGCCTGCCGCAACCACGCCAATCAATATACGGATAGTGTATCAGAAACACACAGCAGCCACGACGGCGAGCGATAACAAACACGGGACAGCAGCAGCACCATCCGGGCAGCAGCGCAGAAAGCAGTCGCTGGGCGACGTACCGAAGGCGAGGATTGTGCGGCGCACGCAGGGCTCCGAGGTGGAAAGCACGTGGCTTCAGATGCAGCCATTGGACGGCGGCAACACACATGCGGCAACCAAGTACTTTGCGCAATGGTCGTGCCAGCCAGAGTCGCTTGTCGCAGAAGGGTCGCGCGATGGCGGGCACCACGTGTCGCTGGCGCTCAGCAGCGGAAGCATCGCGAGTGCGCTGAATGCGCTGGAGAACAGACCTGAGGCGTCGGTTGGGCTGGACCTGTTTTTCTACATACCGTCGCACATTGCTGGAACACACGGCGACTCGCATGCTAAGCGCCAGACGCAGCCTCCGTCGGCACCCGCAGAATCGCCCCAGCTGGCCACGTTCCTGCCGTCGCCGCCGCTGACAACCGTGACGCCAGCAATGCCCGCGATCTCGCAGCAGATGTCGCTGCCGATGCCGATGCCGATGCCGCCAGCGGCTGCCATGCGCGGCCTATCGTCCTCGGGCCACGTATACTACGAAATGCTGCGACACAGGGAGCTGCGCACAGTGCAGCCGCCAGCCGCCAGCGACAAGAGCGGCGAGGACGGCGACAAAGAAGGCGTCAGACGCGAAGGCCCCCGAACAAGCGAAGACACCATTGGGCCCGAGGACATTGCGCGGCACCCGCTGTTCGGGCGGTGGGTGGCCGAGGACAGCCCGGCGTTCCGCGCGCGGATTCTAGAAATGGAGGAGCACGCGCTGGGCAGCCGGGCGCAGTACAAGGAGCTGGCGAAGCAGTCGACGGCACTACGCGATGCGTGGCAGGTGTTTATGCGGCAGCTGGAGGAGGCGCTGGCAACAGCAGCAGGGCTGGCGGTGTTTGCGCCGATGGTCGATGCATTCATGGCGCCGCTGAAGCAGGATCTCAACCAGATCCTCGGCGCAGTGTGCGCCAACTGGGATGTTGTGGTGGTTGCGCATGCGAAGCAGCTGTACGAGACCACGTTCCGGCAGCTGGAGGACCGGCGGTCGGAGTTCACGACGGCGTCGGACAGCTACTACGCGGAGCTCAGCAAGTACCTGAAGGCGAAGGCGTCGAAGGAGGACGCGCGGCGCGACGATGCGTTTGCGCGAAGTCGCTGGGCGTTTGACGCGACGCGGTGGACGTACTTTCTGGATCTGTGGAACGCGTCGCACGGCTGGGCTGAGGCCGAGATGTTTATCGCCGTGCTCACGTGGGCAAAGTCGGTGATGCGCGCCTACGAGAGCAGAGCGGTGCCGACGCTTGGAGGCGGCAGCGACGGCAACAGCGATGGCGGGCTTGTGCGGTGGTTCCTGGACAATGTTCCGGCGGCATGCGAGGAGATCCGCTGGCAGAAGGGCGAGGTCACCGAGTTCAAGGCGTGCATGGAGAATCCGGCCGGCGAGGTTGTGCGCGAGCACTGCCTGACGCCGACCGACGATGATACCGCCGACACCGACGAGTATGTGCGCCTGTCGCTTGAGAGCGTCCGCGCAGAGGTAGCGCAGGCGCAGCTGAAGTCGCAGGCGACAGCATCGGCGCAGGGGCCGCCGCCAGCGCTGCTGATGCAGGCGCCGTCGCTGGCGATTCTGCCGGCCGCCATGCGCCGCTCGTCGGAGGCGCTGCTGCGCGACCGTCGCATCGCACTGCGCCAGTCGGCCGTCGAGCACCGCACCGTCACGCTCGGCGCGCCGCCGACGATGCCGTCCAGCCGGAGCACATCGTCGATAACGCGGCACCGCTTCCGCCAGGCGTCGCAGGCAGCCGCGCGCAAGTCGCTTGACATCACGCAGCCGCTGGCGGAGGGCGCCG
This sequence comes from Coemansia sp. Benny D160-2, assembly GCA_027595805.1. Lineage (NCBI taxonomy): Eukaryota > Fungi > Kickxellomycota > Kickxellomycetes > Kickxellales > Kickxellaceae > Coemansia > Coemansia sp. Benny D160-2. Next base: position 19,024 of record JANBOK010000055.1, on the reverse strand, counting down.
AGAGCGTGCGTGACGGCGTGCGCGAGGGCTTCCTTTACGCGCGCACCAGCTCCGGCTCCAGCGCTAAGCACGCCGCCACGAGCCGCGGCATGATGGCTGCCGGCAGCGCTGTGTGGCGGCGGTGCTGGTGCGTAGTGCGCGACGGGCGCTTCCTCCGCAGCGGCGACTGGAAGGCCGGCGCCGGCAACGCGCCAGGCGACGCGCTGAGTCTCAGCACGGCCACGGTGCGTGTGCTGGCGCCCGAGTCCAAGCAGGCCGGGAAGCGGCGGTTCTGCTTCGAGCTGATCACGCCGCAGTTCTACGGCGTCTTCCAGGCAACCAGCGACCACGATCTGCAGCTGTGGATCGGCGTGCTGCGGCGCGCAATCGAGCTGAGCCTGCTGGACTACACGCGCGCGCCATCCGTGTTTGCGCCGGATGAGCTTGGAGGCCGTCCGAGCCACGGCTCGCAGGCGTCAGCAGACGAGTCGGCGACGGCGACATTGGCGTCCGTGCGCAACGCGTCGGTTGCGTCGCTGCGGTCGATGCACTCGCTGCCGGTGCGCGCCTCGGAAGACAGCGCAGGCGGCGGCGGCGGGCGGCACCAGCAGCTGGTATCGCTTCTGCACCAGGACGAAGCCAACACGCGGTGCGCCGACTGCGGTGCGCCGCACCCCGAGTGGTGCTCGCTGAGTCTGGCGTGTCTCGTGTGCATCGAGTGCTCGGGAATCCACCGCAGTCTGGGCACGCACGTCAGCAAGGTGCGCAGTCTGACGCTGGATGTCACATCGTTTACGCCGCCGACAATCGCCATGCTGCGTGCCGCTGGCAACGCGGCCAACGCCAGCGCATTCGATCCGCGCGCCGACGCTGCTGCCCTGGATCGGCCCTCGCCTTCCAGCGTGCGCGCCGCGCGTCAGCGCTACATCGAGGCCAAGTACGTTGCGCGCGCCTTTGTCGACCGCGCATGGCGGCCTGCCGGCGACTCCGGCCCGCTGTGCGCCAGTCTGGCGGCCGTTGCCGAGACCGTCGGCGGCCCCGCCGGCGCCGTGCCTGCGATTCCGCGTATCTGGGACGCCGCCGCCGCTACTCGCCTGTTGTTTGCTGCTGCCGAGTGCGGCGACGCGGGTGCCGTGGTGCGTGCCATTGCGCTGGGCGCTGATGTCAACGGCTTGCTGCCGGTGCACGGCTCGGCTGGCGTTGCTGAAGGCAGCTGCGCGACGCCGCTTCTTGTTGCGCTGTTTGGCCAGTCGCAGCTTGCGCTCATCCTGACTGACGACGGCAACAAGAACAATAGCAACATTGGTTCTTCTTCCTCGTCCACCGCCAGCAACGATGCCGCCGCCGCTGCTGCTGGTGTTGAGGAGTCGTCGCCGCATCGCGCGCACTTGGAGATCGCCGAGCTCCTTCTTCTCAACGGCGCGTCGGCAGCGTGGCAGGACGCGGTGCGCGGGTTCTCGGCGCTGCATGTTGCCTGCGCCGCCGACAAGACAGCGGTGGCCAAGTATCTTCTTGACAAGGGCGCCGACCCGCTGCTTGTGGCCACGCAGTGCGGCCGACGTCCGATTGATCTCATCGAGGACGCCCAGGCAGCGCTGAAGCCCATCGTTGAGTCGGCGACGCTGCGCGCCGAGGAGCGGATCCGCCTGGAGATGGCATCGCGGTCGTCGGCCGACCATCCGACGGCTTACCATCGGCATCGGCGCGAGAGCGTGGGGAGCAACAGCAGCGCAACCACCACCAGCACCACCGCCAATGGCGTTGCGAAGCAGTCGGGCGCTTCGTCGGTGTTTGCTGCGGCGCGCCGTTTCACGCAGTCGCTGAATCCGTCGGCCGCTGTGGCTGCGGCTATGGGCTCGCGGATGAGCGTGTCGACGGAGCGGCCAAGCATGATGGAGCTCTCCGCCGACGCTGCGCGCCAGACCCGCCGTAACAACCATCACCACCACCGGCAGAATCACCGGCAGCAGCCTCAGAGCCATGCTCAGCACCACAACCAGGTTCCAAACCATGTTCCAAACCAGCTCCCGCATCAGATCCAGCACGAGCGCCCTGTGCTTGGCAACCCGCCCGCCACGCGTCCGCCAATGCGCCTGATGCCCGCCGGGTTCCGCGATCTGGGCGGCAGATTTGCGGGCGCCCCGTCGCTGCCGCCGATTCTGTCGGCAAGGGAACCGCCTGCCACGCCTCCGGTGAACGGCGCACAGCTCTCGCAGAGCAACAGTCCGGCCAGCGCCAGCCCAGCCAAAGACGGCGGCACCCCGCGCACCAGCCGCTCGGCAACCATGTCGATAGCCCGCAGGTCGCCCAAGCAGCTCAGTCCGGACCCGCAGCCGTCGCCATCGCGTCGGCGCCGGAGCACCCGCTCCAGCCTGGCGATGGATCTAGCGCCCGCCCGCTCCTACGCCCCCGCACTCGCCGGCGTCGGCTCCGTCAGCGCAGTCTCCACGCCCACCACCGCGCGATTCGGCGACCCCAAATCGCCTCTTCTCTACAGCGCCAGCACCACCGACTCCTTTGTCGACCTCGATGGCTGCGTCAGCGTCGGCCCCACGCACCCGCTGGCCAACGCCGCCGCCAACCACCGGCACCGCGCATCGGGCCGCTGGATCCTGCGCTCCTCGAGCAGCGCGGATGTGCTCAAGTCGTCCCACGCCTCGTCCTCCGCCGACAACCCTCGCGCCGCTGCCGAAACGTCGCGAAATGCCGCTGATCTCCCGCCGCCCGACGCCGCCGCGCTCCCGGGGAGATCCAGGTTCCGCCTGCTCCCCAGGGCCCCGCGCCTCCCGTTCAATGGCTTTTTTGGCCGGTCCGGCTCCAGCGACAAGAAGCACTCCAGAGACTGACCGGCTGAGCTGATCCGGTTTACTCTGATCTGGCAGCGATTCCTTTCTCTTATTCTCATTAGACTTTTAACCTTTCGTTTTATCCTTCTTCTAGTTGTACCCTGCGTCATGTGCTTAGCACCTTTACTTCCTCCTATATTTTTATTATTGCGTTTTGTTCCTATTGATATTTTCTTTATCCCGATTCATATATTTGAGTATGCATTTTTGGATATTCCTAGAGCACACAGAAAATGGAGTGCAGTCCTTTCTCCCCAAAATATGAAACTTTCCGAATCTAGCTGTATGTAGGAGGCTGACCGCAGCAGTGAATGGAAAGTGTGTCAGATGTAGAAATCTGTCGGCGTGACACGTTAATTTAAAGGTGGTCACGAGAAAGAGACGGATTTCTGCTTTCATTATATAGAATGAAAATTCAAATTATTTTTGTCCATTTTGAATATCCACATATATCTGAACTAAATTTTCATGCATATTGGATAAAGTATCGCATTTAAAGAAAGAAAAATTAGGATATAAAAGCTCCCCTTCCATCAGCGGACATTCAAAATGCAAATGGGTTAGGTATTCAAGCTTTGGATTTTTCTCTATTAATAGGTCAATATAGCAACAGTTAACAATAATTAACATAATATGGCGGACACTAGGGCAAGGAGACCAAAGTTTAAAAAGTGCTCTGGCGAATGTTATAGATGCAAAAAGCGTGCTAAGGTGAAATGTATGCATATTGATTCCAAAGAGTGCACAACTGACAATCCAATTACGCCCAGAGATTGCCAAAGTAATGAGTGTACAGAGCTTGTAGATAAGCATCCATCTACATCGGTGCTAGAACCAAAGACAAGTATATAATAACAAATAAAAACCTAATTATTAATCGTGTTAGAGTTGCCAAGTCAATAAAAAGTAGTGCGACTAGGCAACAAGCTATCATAAAATGGGAAATTCTTTTTTTTTGCAATATTCCACACAAAACACTGTTACGTGCAGCTAAACTGGACATGAGGAAGATTAGAATATAAATGAGTTTTTAGAAAAGAAAACCGTTTTACCTCAGTAAGTAGTGACTTTTTCCTCTTTAAATATTGAATTAACTACTTGAATAAAACAGAAGAGATTGGTTTTAGTGTCTAAAAACAAAAGCATCAGTGGTTACATTGCATTGAATTGCGAGATAATGAATCCGGCACAGTTTTTTATTAGATACGTGCGCAAGAGCTTTGGAGGGTGTTTCTATGCTTTCCGCTTAAAAGCAGGCCCTGTGGTTTAAGGAAATTTGCAGGTATATAACCCCAATTGCTCAGTTCCTTTCATGGTGTGGTATCTATGGTGCTGTAAGAATAATCTGTAGCAAGGCTAATACTTTGTATAAATAATACTGCATAAAGCCATTTAAAAAATAATCATTCTTTTATTGCTGGGTTTCATTGGCCTTTTTTCTAAATTGTATAATGTCCTGAGGTCTTACAATGTTACCGAGGTTGTCGACGCCGGTATAGCTTTACTTAAGCTTCAGACATACGCCGACAACCAACGATTATCCACCTATAGTGTTCTTATTGCTACATATTAGAAACCGTGTTAATTAATTATTCAAAAATGGTAATTCATTGTTTTAAGCTTTTTCTCCTTAGTGCTCAATTCATGTCTAACCCCCACTAAAATCATTTAATAAAGTCCCTTGGTTAATCTTCAACCCCCAAACTTAATAATTTTCTATGACAAATTGGGGCTATCTGTATCTAATTGAATGTAGGTTGTTGACTGCAGAGACTAATTAAAAGTGTGTAAAGTGTAGGAATCTAACATCATGGTATGTTAATTTAAAGATGGTCATTTGGAAGGGGACGGATTTCTGCTTCCATTATATAGAAAAAATTCAATATTATTGTTCATTTAGTGTATCCGCATATCCGAATTAAAATTTCATATGTAAATTAGATAACAAATTGAATTTTAGAAAAGAAAATAGGATATAAAAGCATTACACTCCATTAGCAGACATTTTAAATGCGAAGCGTATAGGTATTCAAACATTTTTTCTTCATTTGATAATATATCAAATCAGCAATTATTAACATAATATGGCCAGCACAAGAACAAAAAGATTAAAGCTTAAAGAGTGCTCTGGCAAATGTTGTAGATGCGCAACGGTTGCTAAGGTATTATGTGAGCATGATGATCCCAAAGATTGCGTAACTAACAAGGTAATATATCCTAGAGATTGTTCAAACTTTGAGTGTAAAAAGTACGTAGCTGAGCATCCAACTACATCAGTATTAGGGCTAAAGTGAAATGACAAGAAGCAAATAACCTCTAATTATTGGTTGCATTATAATTGCCAAGCCAATACAAAAATAATGCAACGAGGGAACAAGCAAACATAAAATGGGCAGCGTTTCCTTGAAATAAGCTATGCCAAATACACTTTTTATATTGTAACGATGGTTATCTAAAGCAATCAAAAAGTATCGAGCAGTTGAGCTTTAAATCCATGCATTTAGACCTTTCAAGAGCAGCAGGCAATTGTATAGAACGTGCCGCTTAGATTTTTTTAGAAGATAGTATTAATAAAGTTTAGCAACTTTATAGAATTTTGCATTTCCAAACATTGCCTTGTATTTTGAGAAGATACAGAGTAATTGGCCTGGTTTTTGGTAGGTGAGGGTAGTAAAGCACACCGGTATAGCGGGAGCTCCGTTGATTAATATTATCTTTAGTTTATTATTAGTCTAATTTTTACTACTAAAGTAAATCTTTACTGTGAGACTCCCCCTCTTTCTCCTACTTTTATTCTGTTTGCAACACCATGTAATTAGATCCTCCATCCAGCGCAAATAATCACTTCCTTGAAATGCGAAAAGCAGTAGAATATCTTGTATCAATGATGTAAAAAATAACTACCTTTCCCGTTCCTTTATTTCTCATCTCCGCATCGAAGAAACAGAATAGACCTTAAGGAACAGTTAGCAGTAATCGTGGGTAGATTTTTCTCACATATTGAACTCCTTACCTTTTTTTGAATAGCGCGAAATAACAGAGATTCTTGTAGTAGCAAAAAATATATATTATTATTTTGATGAGATAACGATACGTGGTGTTATTTCCCTCTCTTTCTTATTCTCTTTACAGTTAGTCTTGCGCTACCCTTTATATTTTCTTTTGTTTGCTTATTCGTTAGCCAGCTTCAGCATAAAAAGCAGCAAAATTAAAGAATGCAACAATCGCCCGCTGCCTGCAAACATATAGACCAGGTGTCTGCAGTGTGCCATGACATGGACTACGATACATTTGCCAAACCCCGCTACAGGAACCCTGATATCCTAGCAGCCAGTGTCAGCCAGGTTTTGGCGGATAGAGTGCTTAACTCTGCAGAGAAAGAAAAGGCTGATGTTGCAAAGTGTCTGTCGTCAATCCGTGCTCTCTCCTGTTCTATGGTTTATGAGCCATGTAGGCTTCGACGTTCTAATAGCGTGCATTTGGCTACGGGGCCTGAATCCGAGCCGCGTCATTTCTCAGAGATGCTGTAAGTTTTTTGCCAATCTGCATCCTATTTCTTTACATGCTATGCAAAATTCGAGTTTTATGCTAATTGGCTTTATTTTTTACTTTTGCTTCTTATTTTTGTCGGCGTTTGAATTTGGCTTTAGACACCAAATAAGCTCGACATGCGGGATTCACATTGATTCACTGTCAGAAATGATCCTAAGACCACCGAATAAAGCCATCAGTGCTTCTAGAGCTAGTAGCACCAACCAAAAACTCGTAGAATCGACCACTATGAGCGCAGTGGCGGATATTGGGTCGTTTGCTGCGTTTGCCATCATCGTTGTGTGGTTCGGATGGTGGTTTGTTAGACAGTGGAAAAGCGCTATGGATGCGGCCGTGGAATCGTTTATTCGGCCAACAAGCAACACACCACTGCAATGTGTTGTTCCCGAAGTGCGTATTGAGATACGCACGGATCAAAGAGAGAAAAATAACAACTGCTACGAAAAATAAATAGCGGATCCACCCACCACTCCTTCACTTGTATCTTCCCGTTGTTTCAGCTTCAAAGAGAAAGAGAGCGTACATCGTTACCGGGGCCTATTAATTGCAAAGACGAGCCAATTTTGGATCCAATCGATTTTGGCTCTATTTTCCATTTGTATTTTTCTTTTCGTTAAACTCTTGGTAAAATGGAAAAAGGGAAACGCTTCCAAGTTATTGTAACTTGCCCTAGCTACCTACAGCTCATACATCATCATATAATATTTCCATTTTCTGTCCTCAAGTGCTAAAATATAGTATGTGTATATGCGTGTCTCTTCTTTGGACGTGTAAATGGAACCTTCTCTACCTAGCAGTTTATTAAAAAGAAAACCTTTGGTCAAAAGACGTGTTGCTGGTCCACTAAGAAATCCCAACAGGGACTTTGCGCACCTGCCGCCATTGCCTCCCAAAGTTTGCAGAACATATGGCCACCAGCGGAAACCATTACAGCAAGCCTCTCGATTCCCATTACTAGCGGTTTCATCGACATTTGGCCCAGCATTGCGCAGCCCCAATTCTGCGAATACAACTACAGGTAATGTGATAGCAGGAACATCCGCTGATACTCACAGCCACCATCTCTCCAGCAATGACGGCCCAAACGCAACACCGCTCAAGCAGCACGGGAATCTACCTGGCATTCGTAAACCGCGCGGTCTGCAGCTGTTGCATAATAGCACAGAGGGCGGTGCGCATACCGAGAAGTCGTCGGCGTTTATCTTGCAGCTGGAACAGTCTGAAGAGAAGGATGCCGAAAATGATGATAGCGATAGCGATGATGATGATGATGACGACGGTCTTTCTTCCAGAAGCAACCGAGAAGAGCATGTTGTTCATGGATTAGCATTGTTGGATAAACAAAGCGACAATACCACGGCACCAGCAGTTGACTGCGTTCGTGTTGCTGACGATGAGCTGGCAATGCTTCCGTACAGCTCAACGCGCTATGGCCGCGCATCGACCATGGAAACGAAAGAAGAAGATGAAGCTGGGAAAAGTGGCAGCCACGTAGACGCAATTATATCGGCCATTGTCGACGAGCTCTGCACGCTTGTTCGCAAGCCCATGAGCATGCAGAAACTAGGACGAGAAAGAAGAGCCTCGCACAGTCAGTAGCCACTGTTGCCTATAAAGAGAACGGTGACAAACATGTGGCATAAAGAAAGTATAGAGTGCATGTATCGTCTATTTATATATCGCTTTTCTACCTGGTTACCGTCTCCATTCTGGAAAAAAAGATAATATCCTTTTACCATAAAGAACGCGAAAAGCGTTTTATTTTATCACTTTCTACAGAGCTAGAAATGCTGGGTTCTCCAAAAACAAAAGTAAAAAGGAGGGACGCGCTTTGAATACCACACAATGATTTGGATGTTTTTGTAGGCATGTTTGGACGCATTTTTCCTTTGCTTGGCTTTGGCGCTAACCACCACTATTCTTTCTCTTGTAACTCCTTCTCTCAGCCATGATGCCTCATTTTAGTATGTAGCGAAGAGTGCTGGGAAAGAGAAAGAAAAAGGTTTTGGAGAAATCGTTAGGGAACTGCGTAACGCATCTACTTTTTTTTTCCTCCTGCTTTCACTTTCCCCTCTTTTTGCTTCCACCTTTTTTCATTTTTAACTCTCCACAACCCTTTTCTTCTCACTCACTCTTCTCTTCCCCCCCCTTTTTTTTGTTAGTGACAGAGAAATAGGCAACAGCATCATCGTCATCGTTTTCAATACTTTTTTCTTATTCACTATTGTATTTTCAGAGACAGAGAGAGAGAAAGAAGGAGTCAAAGGACATCCCACCACTGAATTTGGCTAGCGCGTCTTTATTTGCTCGACAGGCAAAATGGTCACGGCACGCGTGCTCAGTTCGGGAATCCCACCATCTGGCGATGCAAACAAAATCTGGGAGTACCTGGTGGTGGGGCTGGATCTGATTCTCGCGGACTCTAACGAGGGCCTCGAATACAAAATGTACATGAATCTCTACACGTAAGTAACTAAATAAGGAGGAAAGGCGGGTTGTTGATGTTTATTTGATTGCGCAGCTCCCCCGTGGTGAGGTGCTGCTGCTGTTTTTTTATTTTTCAGAATTGAAATTGCACACAGTTCTAATTGAAGGTTATTTTGCTTTTTTTTTGCTGGAGAGGAGGGGCGGTTGTAGTGCGGTGTACAATTTCTGCACATCGATAAAGTCATCGATGGACGATGGTGCGCTCTACAGCTCGATGGACCCGTCATCGGTTGTCCACGGAACAGTGTACGGCAGAGATCTGTACATGCGGCTGAACAAGCATATCACCAACTACATGAAGACGATTGCCGAGAGGTCGGCAGCGCACAAGGGCGACGATCTGCTTGGGTTCTACAACAGAGAGTGGAACAAGTACGGCGACTCGGCCAAGCTGATCCACAACATCTTCTCGTACCTGAACCGGCACTGGATCCAGCGCGAGCACGACGAGGGCAACAGCGTCAGCGACGTCAACAGCCTGATGCTGCAGCTGTGGCGCGACAGGTTCTTCATGTCGATTCACGGCACGCTGCTGGAGGCGGTGTTCAATCTGATGAAGCGCGTACGCGACGGGCAGGTGGCAGACATCAACATGGTGAAGAGCGTGGCGGATTCGTTTGTTGCGCTCGGAAGCGACGACATTGGGGCCGGGAGCAAGAAGATGGAGGTGTACGACAAGTACTTCCTCCACCCGTTCATCGAGGCCACGGTGCAGTACTATAGCGCGGAGAGCGAGCGGCTGTTGCAGGAGTCGACGATCCGCGAGTACATGAACCGCGTGGCCGAGCGCATCAAGGAGGAGGACGAGCGAGCCGAGCTGTACCTCCACGAGTCGTCGCTGCGCGAGTTCGGACAGGCGCTGGACAAGGTGCTGATCAGCAAGCAGAAGGCCAATCTGATCAGCGAGTTCCAGCCGATGCTGACGGCGCTGGAGGGCGACGACCTGCGGCTGCTGTTCACGCTGCTGCGGCGGCTGGGAGAGAGCGCCGGGCTGGCGCCGTTGCGCGACATCTTCACCACGCACGTCAGGGCGGCCGGGCTGGAGGCCGTCAAGCAGGTCAGCGACAGCAAGGCGGTGGCTGAACCGGCGGCGGGCGGCGGACAGGCCAACGAGGCGCGCATGTTTGTGTCGGCGCTGCTGGGCGTGTACGAGCTGTACGCGGGGCTTCTGCAGGAGGCGTTTAGCGGCGACCCGGGATTCAGCAAGTCGCTTGACTATGCGTGCAGGGAGTTTGTCAACACCAACGCAATGTGCCAGGGCGCAACAAGCAAGGCGTCGATGCTGCTGGCGACGTACTGCGACATGATTCTGAAGAAGGGCAGCACGGCAACACGCGCTGCTGGCGCGGAGGAGGCCAGCGACGAGGAGAATCTGGAAAAGTGTCTGACGCAGGCGGTGTGCATCATGCGGTATCTGAAGGACCAGGACGTGTTCCAAAAGTTCTACTGGAAGTTCATGGCGCGGCGTCTAGTCAACGAGCAGAGCGTGTCGGAGCACGGCGAGGAGACGATGATCTCCAAGCTGAAGGAGGTGTGCAGCGTCGACTTCACCTCCAAGCTGACTCGCATGTTCACCGACGTCACGGTCGGCCGCGAAATGACCGAGGAGTTCCGCGAGAGCCTTACCGGCGACTACAAGCTGCCGTTCGACTTTGAGATGAAGGTGCTGCACACCGTGTCGTGGCCGCTGACGGCGCCCTCCGACACTGCTGCGCTGCAGCTGCCGGCGGCGCTGGGCGGCGTGGTTGACCAGTACAACCAGTTCTACCAGAAGAAGCGCGACAAGCGCAAGCTCAACTGGCTCTGGCAGCACTCCAAGGCCGATATCAAGATGTTCTTCCCAAAGGCCAAGGGCGCCAGCGCAAAGGTCGGCTACCAGTTCCAGGTCACCACGTACCAGCTGGCCATCCTGCTCCTGTTCAACGCCGCCGATGGGCCTGGAACCGGCTACGGGTCGTCGCTCGGCCCCTCGCTGACCATGCCGCAGATCGTCGATGCCACGGGCATTGACGAGGACGTTGTGCGCGGCGAGCTTGAGATCTTCGTCAAGGCGCGGCTCGTCAACTCAACCAACGGCAAGGTGGATGCCGCGTCCGTCTTCAGTCTTAACCCCGACTACAAGTCCAAGCGCCTGCGCCTCAACCTGGCTGGCCTCAAGAAACCCGAGCAGAAGCGCGAGGCCGCCGATACCATGAAGGCCGTGGATGTCGACCGGTCTGCCAATATCCAGGCTGCCATCGTGCGCATCATGAAGGCGCGGAAGAAGCTGGGCCATAGACAGCTTGTGGAGGACACCATCAGACAGATCAAGCTGTTCCAGGCCCAGATCGACGACATCAAGAAGGCCATTGACCAGCTTATTGAGCGAGAGTATATTGAGCGTAGCGAGGAGAGCAGGGATATCTATAACTACCTTGCGTAAGAAAGAGCCTGTTGTTATTTGTTTGTTTGCTTCTTTTTCTTTTCTAACATGTACGACAATAGAAGAATTGCAAGCGATATTTGCGTGGTTTGTTTTGCGGATTCAACACCAGGGCTCTTCATCAACAAAGGAGTGAAAAGGAAGTAAGAAGAATAAAGAAGGGAAGATGGCAAAACAGACTAACCAGCGCTGTTGGCGCTATACGATGACGTGTGCGAAGGAAGGTGAGGAGGCGGAAGGGGCATTGGCTGTGTTTCGGAGCTATTGCTACCTCCTCCACCACCGACCTGGCTATTGGAGGCGATCTTTTTCATCTTTGTCCACGGACGGAAGATGCGAGACCGGGCCGATGACGACGACGACGAGGTATGTTGCTGTTGCTGATGTTGCTGGTTCTGTGGTTGGTGAAGTTGGCCAAGATCGGCTGTGGATGACGAAGAGTCCGACGGTCTGCGCTCAGCAACCACAGACTCTGCCGACGGTCCGCTCCCAAAGTACCGGCTGACACGACTGGACGAGTGCTGCTGCTGCTGGTGCTGCTGGTGGTTCTGGTGGTCAGGCGCAGACACCTCGTATTGCTGGTGCTGTTGGCCGTGGTGGTGGAGCTGTGCATAAGCAGACTCTGCGTTTTCTCCCAGCAACAGTTGTTGCTGCTGCTGCTGCTGCTGCTGACTGTGGTGATTAGCAAAGGTGGACTGGATACTGGTAGACAGCCGTTTGCTGTTAACTCCGTTGGTTCCGCCCGTGTTCGCGCCGTCCATTCCGCCGTTTCCGCCGCCGCCCAGAGAGCGCGCATCGGGGCTCTGGCTGGAGAACCGACTGGATGCCGGCGAATTGATCACGGGTGAGCTCATCATTGCCGCTGTGGTTTCCCAAGGCCTTCGCGGCGTACTGAGCTGTTGCTGCTGCTGCTGGTCTTGCAGGGAATAGGGCGACCGTGCTTGTCCGCTAAGTATGGTTGATGCAGGCGACGCTGACGGCGATGGCAGCATGTACGGCCCGCTCGGTAACTGTTGCTGCTGCTGTTGCTTCTGCAGCTGTGGACTTGTTTCGCTTTTTGCGGTGAGCAAGTCGCTTGTCGACCGTTGACGCGAAACATCCATGAAATGCTTTCCAGCACCGTCAGCAGCGCTGCCTCCATATTGCTGCTGCTGCTGCTGCTGCTAGTACAGAGCATTATTGGTACTCGTTGCGGACACAGGGTTCTCGTTGGGCTGCAGTGCTCTGCCAGTGCTGTCGCCATCTTCAACATTAAGCTTTGGAAAGAACCGAATGAGACTGGCTCGGGACGCGTTGGTGATCACATACAGCGACGACTTGCGGTCCATGCGCAGCGACCCAATCACATCCTTGACAGCAATGACGCACCGCGCCTGCAGACCCTGGTGCCCAGCAAGCAGTGCTGCCTCGTACACCACAGGCGCAGTAATCTCGCTGACTTTGCACCGGAGAATGTTGACTGTGCGCAGCGCTAGCTTGTGCAGGTTGTACTTTCGCGCCGCAACCAGAAGCTCGCCGAGAACGCGCATTGTCTCCAGCTCGTCGGCTGCTGCGCTAGTGTCAGCGCCGGACTGCTGAGGCCCGAGCCGTGCTGCGGGGTCTATGCGGTCCGTGTACAGGTAGAAGAGAAGCACAAAGATGGCTTCGCGTGAGGCGTCAATAAAGTACCGCCGTGGGCCAACAGCGGAAGTAGTGGATTCTCGAACAGAGTGTGCGTCCTCGCTGCTGGCCGTCTCGTACTCGCCGCTCAGAAGCGACGACTCTGGTCTCCGCATGTTTCTCTGGTCGCTGCCTGAAGTCTTCCTCTTGCTGGCGCCGTTGTCATCTATGTTGTGAAGCCGGCCTCGATTGGCCACTGAACCACCACTATCGCTGTCTTGCTTGGTTGCCAGTGTTACCTTGGCGTAGTTCTCCGACGCCATGTTATCGCCAGACTGCCAGATCTGAGTCTGGGACGGCCACCGCGCACGCAGAATCCCGCTGTTTGCGCCCACAACACGGCGCCCATCCATTCCAACCACTTCGGCGTCGCTGAACTGCGTGTAGAAGAGAAACTGCGATCCCATTTCGTAGCTCAGCTCGGCAGCTGTCTTGTTGGGGCCGATTGGCAGCTGGGTGACTGTCGGCGATTGCGTAGCCGCACGAGCCACCGCGGCACGGGCAGCCGCCATAAACCCGTGTGAACTCGCAGCCTTTGCATCCAGCAGCTCGCTGGGTCTGCTACGCAGATACCCGAGCGCGCGCAGGTCAATAGCGCGGATCTCGCCGTAGTTGAGACGACGGCGCTGGTAGTCGTACATCAGGTCGCGCCGGCTATCGCCAAACAGCATCAGCGTATTGGTGCGCGGATCCACAAGCGACTGGTTCCAGCTGCCGGCACGGAACTTTGCGCCGCAGCTGACTGGCTGCCACTGCATCGCCTTGGTGTCCAGCGCCCAGATACTCAGCTCGCTGTGGCCCTCGGTAGATATGAGCGTGCCTGTCATAATCACTGTTTGCGAGTCCACAAGGTGGCCGCGCGGAAACCGCAGGCCAGGTGGCTCACCAGACAGCGAGTCCGATATCTCGTTCAGCGTGCAGTCGGGCGGGGCACTCAGCGAGTACAGCGCTCGCTTGACTGACGCGAAGCTGTAGTTGCTGTACAAAAGCGTGGCGTTGGAGGCTGGTACGTTGGTGATGAATGAGCGATACAATCCAACTGCGCGCGGGAACGGCGACCGCATCACCCACCGCCCAGTCTGCAGGTCAAACACATTGAGCTCCTCCACATACTGCTCCTCGAGATCCTGGCCTCCAACGATAAGAAGGCGGCTGCCGAACAGCGTTGCCAAGTGCGCGTACCGTGGCGACGGCTTCACGCCTGTCTCCTCACTAGCGTCAGCCGCCGCGTGTGTGCTTGTGTCGAGTATGCGCTGCGGCACCCAGTACTGCCTCTTTGTATCGAATACGGCCAAGTCGCCCAGCAGTGTCTTGTTGGCTCTTATCTGGAACGACTGCTGGTTCCGATCATCCTGCAGTCCGCTGTGCAGGCCAGGTAGCGCGCTTGGTGAGGTAGCTGGTCCGCCTCCGTCGCCGTCGGAATCGAGCCCCATTCCGCCGTACACAATCAGATAGTGCTTAAACGCAGTTGCCGAGTGGAAAAACCGAGGGGCCGGCGGTGCAGCTGCTGCAGTAGTCGGCTGCATGCCGCTCGGGGATTGCTGCTGCTGCTGCTGCTGTATCAAAGGGCTTGTTTTGGCATCTGATTTGCCTGTTTGCTGCTGTGTCTGGGCCGTGTCTATGCGGCGCCATTGGTAGTTCCTGAGGTCGCAGGTGTAGATGTCATTGGACAGCTTTCCCGTGTGTAGGGTGCGCCCGCCAAACACGTACGCGTGTCCATCAAGATAGGTCACTGAGCTGCCAACAAGCGCCGGCGGCACGTCGCCTGTGCATTTGAAACTGCGAATGTACAGCTCAGTCAGATCGTTTTCTGCTGCTGGCATTGCTACTAGCTTTCTGTATAATATTTTTCAAAAAGAGAGAGAAAGGGGAGAGGAAAAAGTAATACTGGCTGGTGTGTAGATTTCAAATAAGAGAAAAGGAGTCCGAGTATGAAGAGAGAGATAGAGAGAGAATAATAGTGGGCACTCTTGCCAACAGCGCTAGAGCCTACTGCTGGCGTGGTTATTCGTTCGAGTTTAAAAGGATGTCGTTCTTTGACGTAAACAAGAAAAGGGGAGTTTTTAAAAAAAGATAAGGGGGGAGTAGGAAGAAAGAAAGAAAGAAAGAAAAGGAGCAGGTTACAGAGCAGAATATAAAAAACGCAAAGAAAAATAGAATATAAACAAGCAAATACTGCACCAAAGAAAGAAAAAGAGAAAGAAAAAAGAAAAATAAAGGAATTGCCTCTACTGTTCCTGCCTTTTTTATTTATTGATTGTTGCGGAGGGAAGGAGGGAAAAGAACCTGCAATCTGGAACAAGACAACCAAGGGCGGGTTTTAAAGAAGAAAGGAGACAAAACTGAATGAATGCGTGGAACAAGTACAATAGAGACTGACAAGCAATGGCCGAGCCAAAATACAACAAAGTGCACGATCTTTGGCAGATACTTGTTGCCAGATCCCAAGTAAGATAAGGCCCAGATTGGAGCAGAAGGAGAGAGGTGGAGCTTATTTGGTAACGCAAACAGGCTCGGCGTTTACTGCGCTTGTCGGCCTGAATTACCCGACGTTTCCTGTGATTTAGGGCTGACTGGCGGTTTCCTCAAGAAAATAAAAGCTTGGCGTGGCGGTTCTCCTCTCTGACTACCTCGTTTAATATGGAGATGATACAAGCAAAAAGTGGATAGCGAGACAAGAACAGACAAAATCAATAGGAAACCAGAGAGAGAGAAGGGTGAATTGAACAGTATGCTAGAGCCCGAGGAGTTCTTCTGTTTACTGTTGATGCGCTCTGAGCATATTACTGGGCAAAGCAAAGCAAAGCAAAGCAAAGGAAAACTACACCCTTTGGCCAGCAGAACTACCAAACGCAGGCGCCGCCGTCGCTCGGAGCAGGCCCGTCCTAAAGTGAAGACAAGATAGGCGTGGCCGGAAATTGGTCATCACCGCACATCCCTCATAAATTGCTGCTTTGGCAATCTCGATATGGATCCACACTAGTCCATTTTTTTGCACTTGAAAAGATAATAACAATAAAAATAAAAGGTGGAATCCGGCAACACTTTAATGGGGAGAAAGTCTTGCGAGCCTGACTGGCCAGATAGCTCGCTGTGCGTGCCATTTGCCATTAACTGCCCATGTCTGGGGACTACGGCTTTGAGATCTCGCTTTCGTCTCGGGCGTGCTTGACCCCGATAAAAAAGAATATAAACTAGAACAAACATGAAAAAGAAGCCACCGCATACAGAATGCAAACTCGCCTCAATCACGCGGCGTCGGCGAGAACGGCAGGACGCACTTGCTGCATATGCCGTGCCAAGATGATGCCGGGAGGATCGTCCATCCTCCGCGCCAATCGCTCTCCAGAAAGAACACGATCTGTCCTGAAAGAGCGACAGTGGCAAAAAGGCTTTTCCCTGCCATAAAAAATAACAACAACAAAACCATTATCAGCAACAGGTTTCTTTCTGACCCAGCTTTTGTCGCTCAGCTGGGACTCATTAGTCTGCATTGTACTTTTGCCATGTCTCGCCATCCATTGTCTCTCTTGCCTTCTTTTTATTTCTCTTCGCGGAGGCAGATTTGCCAGAGACAATGCGCAAGCGAAAATGGCTGTCTGAAACGTGCTGTTGGGTTTTTCTTTCTCAATAATGTCGATATCAATGCCAATTCTGGTTCAATGCCAACACTGGTGCTTTGTTTACGCTTTTCCCTTTCCAATCGCAAATGGGCCCGTTTAGCAAAAAGCGGGGGGCGCCGTTTATTAGCGATTGACACACCCTTGCCAAATACGCAAAAAGGCTAATATATACGAGTGCCGCTCCGATCCCTCTCCTTCTCACCTCCCTCGTCTTCAGGCTTCACTCTCCTCGGTCCTGCATCAATCACATGTTTTTTGGAGGGGGGGCATTCTTGCTGATGTAAAATGCAGAAGAAAACCTAAAAATAAAACAACCAGAAAGCACGTTCTTCCATCTACTCGTCATCGCTACCATCGATCCCGAGACCCTCAAGGCTCTCTGCGACAAAAAGCGCCTCGTTTTGCGGAGCCGTTCCGCTGCCAGCCGCAGCCTTGCTCTGATCACCGCCAGTCTGATTAGCCGCCTTTTGATCTGCTGCGCCTTTGCCATAACCACCACCGACGTCATCGCCATCATCGTCGTCATGCTGGTAGCCGCCATCGGCATTTCTAAACTGCGAGAAATCGTACTCGTCCCCATCGTCGTTGTCGTCGTTATGCAGATCGGGGTTAAACTCAAAGAAGTCACGCCCTGACATCTTGGAAAGCTTGCCAGCCTTGAATGCCTTTTCCTTCGCCTGCCGCGCCTTTGAGTCCTCCTCTTCCTTGCGCAGCTGGCGCTCCTGCTTCCACTTTGTAAAGGACTCGAGCGTCACGGCCGTCAGATTGCTACCCAGATTGTGTCTCTCGGTCTCCAAAAACTCCTCAAGCGAGATCTCGCTCTTGTTCTCCGAGGGCTTCTTGTCCTTCTTCAGAACAAAGCCAGGAGGCAGCGCATGCTTGTATTTGCACTTGTTGCCGCCGTTTGGACAGTCCCAGAACCACCCGTACTTGCCGTTCTCGATCGCCTCCAAAAAGTACTTGCACACAATGGTTGTAGTGGTCTGCGGGTTGCCATGCTTTGACAAAACCACTTCCTCCAGTTTGCTCTGGTCCCACTTGTCTATCGTGTCCGTGTCCTTTTCGCCAACCTCCCGTCTGTCCGTGTACACATCCAGCTTGGTTCCCTTGCGCCCCACCGACAGATCGTGCGAAAACTTGCATCTCTGTGCCGTTCTGTCGCATGTCCCGAGCTTGAACATCTCGCACACAACCGTCTTGGGATTCACGCCAAACGGTACCTTCTGATGCACCACAGGCGCAAACAGCGCCTTGAGTTCGCTGTCTGCCTTCTGCTCCTGCTTCTTCTTTTCTGCCTTATCCTGCATCGGCTTTTTAAGCGACTCTACTTGGTTCATCTTTTGCTTCACAAACTCCTGTGTCTTTTTTGACTTTTTGTTTTTGAGCCCAAACGTAGAGTCCTCGAGCTTCTTCTTGGCCTTCTCTATCGCCTTTTTGTCCGATCCTTTGGCATTTTTTGGCGGCATCTTTGTTTCTGTTGGAATTCTCTCTCAATGATAAATTCCCCCTGTAAGGCCGGTTCTCTCGCAACAATGAAAAAAAGAAGAGGAAATTATTAACAAGATGGATTTCGGTATGATGAGTATGTAAAGATGATGAAAAAACTTTTTTACCTTTGGAATCAGCCAGGGGGTGTTTCTAGTTCTTTCTCTTTGTAAACACAATTCTTTATTTCCTTCTGTGAAAGTTTCAGGCAGAAAATAGGAAAAACTTGAAATCGAAAGCCTACATCCCCCCATACACAGATCGAGGATTACCAGCTGTCAAGCACTTGAGATCAGATTAGATTGTTTGATTGACAAATGGTTAACAATATAGTTCTTATTTTTGGATCCTATTATATTCAGAAACGGATTTACTCATGCTGCCTTTTTTTCATAAAGACAACATTTTTAGCGTTGCGTCACTGTAAAGGTAATATAAAGAAGAGAAAAACCCAATACTTGAACCGGCTCTGCGATTGTGCATCATTCAATAGTTTTTTGCTTTATCAAAGCATGTCTCTTTATTATCTCTAACCTTTTTCTTTCCTTCCTTTCTTGTCTTTTTTACTTTATATAATTTCTTTTTTTTTCATATTTGACAGAATAGATAATTGTCTTAAAAGTGAACTACTCCTACAACTTTATCGGTTTTGGTTTTATTGAGCTACTGTTGCCTTTCTTGTGAACTGAGAAAAAGGTGTAAATAGTGCCGTTGGACTTGATTGGATCTACTTGTATAAAAGAATCCAAACATAATCTCATCGTCGTCAACTAACAATGTCCACAGCAGAACGCGCCGGTACGACTTCTGCTCAAGGACCGGAAACCAGCAATAAATCCGCTAGTCTGGATTGCTGCAGTAGCAGCAGCCGTAATAATGAGGCAAGCGATGGCAATACCAAGGAAACACCATTGCCATGGGGGATGTTGTTGGTCATAATGTCAATTAGACTATCAGAACCAGTCAACGTT
>JANBOK010000054.1:0-39698 GCA_027595805.1 Coemansia sp. Benny D160-2 | reverse complement strand
GAGGACGCGCTGTGCATCATGGCCCGGGGCCTGGGGCTCGGTCGGATCCTGGCCGAGCTGGCGCGCATCTGCGCAACACCGCGGGCACTCGTGTTCCTGGTCAACGCTACGGAGCAAGACGAGACGGATCTGCAGCAGCAGCTGATGCAGCTGCGGTCGGGGGAGGAGCGGGCGGAGAACGACGAGTCCGCGCGGCTGCAGACGGTCAAGAACGAAACGAACGCGGCGGCCCGTGCGCAGCTGTACCGGCAGGGCGGACTGGTGTCGGTGACTTCGCGGATCCTCATAGTCGACTTGCTCAACAGCCTGGTTCCCGCGCAACTGGTGACCGGCGTGATCGTGCACAACGCGAGCCGCGTGAGCGCAGAGAGCATCGAGGCGTTTGTCCTGCGCGTGGTTCGGCAGCAGAACCCGCGCGTATTCGTCAAGGCGCTCTCGGATGCGCCCGAGGCCTTCACGCTTGGGTTTGCGCCGGTCGAGAAGACGCTGAAGGTGCTGGGGCTGCGGCATGTGCAGCTTTGGCCACGCTTCCACGTGGCCGTCCAGCGCGATCTGTCGGCCACCGAGGTGCCGGTCGTCGAGCTGCGGCAGCCGCAGACCCGTGCTATGGAGGAGCTGCAGCAGGCCGTGCTCGACTGTCTGTCGGCCATGATCTCGGAGCTCAGCTCGGCGACCAAGCTGCTGGATCCGGACACAATCAACGTCGAGAGCTGCTTGTTCCGCTACTTTGACGCTATGGTCAAACGCATGCTTGCTCCTTACTGGCACCGCCTCAGTCCGCGCGCACGTGGCATGGCTGCGGATCTTGCGTCGCTTCGCAAGATTGCGGAGTTTGTCACCGCCTACGACTGCGTGTCGCTGCTCAAGTATCTGGACACTCTGCTGATAGCCAACCGCCCGCCGGCAGGATTCAGCGGCGGTGGCATGCCGCCCGGCGCCGGGACGGCCGAATGGCTGACAAGCGACTCTGCGAACATCCTGTACTCTGTGGCTCGTTCCCGCGTCTTCCGCACCGCCAATAGCAGCGGCGGAAGTGTCGATGGAGGCCCGCTGCGCATATCCGACGGATGCAAGAGCCAGCTACGGTCTGCCGGGCTTCCCGAAACCATCATGCCCGTCCTTGAGGTTCCGCCAAAACTGGAGCTGCTTGCAGGAGTGCTTGAGGAGATCGGGGTTGCAAACCGCACTCCCACCACGCAGCAAGGATCGGTCGAGCGCAGCAGCAGCAGCAGCAGCGGTTCCTGTGGGCCTGTGCTCATCATGGCTGCGTCGGCAAAGGAGTGCCGGATGATCAAGGCCTATCTGAGCTCAGCCAGCGCCCCTCCCGTTTGCTTTGCCTCGGACGGAGCGAAACGACAACGCGGCGGCAGCAGTGGCAACGACGAGGATCAGGCGAGTGCTAAGCATCCGCGAATGATGGTCGATCTGCTGCGCGGGTTCTTCAAGTGGAAGGCCAGCATGACCGGCCAGCGCGGCGCTTCAGGAGGCTCGGCAACTGCGGTTGCGGTTGCAGCAAGACCGGCGCAGCAACAAGGTGCTACCGCCGGCAGCGGTGGCGCCAATGGCCAGCACCGACGGGCGCCCCCTGCAAAGCGAAGGCGAGTCAGGGGCGGATCTGCCTCGGCAGCAGTCGGAGGATCCGGCGCTGTTCGTGCACCAGCCGAAGCGCTGGAACAGGAAACCAACGACATTGCCCTCACACAGACAAGAGCCCAGCAGTTGGAGATGGGCGCTGGTGAAGATGAAGAAGAAGAACATGCGGCTAGTGACTCGGACAACAGCGATTACGATAGCGACGATGAGCTTTTATTTGAAACCACATTCGATGAACATTTCGGCATCCTGCCAAGCAGCGACACAATAGTTGTACAGTCCTACAATGCCACCGCCAGTGGTGGTGGTGGTGGAGGAAGCAGCTGGCAGGCAAGCAACATTCTGGAGACGCTGCAGCCAACCCACGTTGTCATGTACGATCCAGACCCGGCTTTCATCCGCCTGGTCGAGGTGTACCAGGCAACGGCCGGCGCTGGACGACTGAAGCATGTGTACTTTATGGTCTACGACAACAGTCTGGAGGAGCAGCGGTACCTGAGCGGCATCCGACGCGAGCGCGAGTCGTTCGAGAAGCTGATAAGAGAAAAGGCCACGCTGGTTATCCCAATCGACGACACATTGGGCATGTCGCCGGCAAACAACATGATTATGCAGGCCATTGCGCAGCGGAGCAACAGGAATGCGCGGACGCTTAGCACCGCTGCAGACGGGACGCAAATGCAGCAGCCGAGGACGCCGGCGGTTATTGTTGATGTGCGCGAGTTCCGGTCGCCGCTGCCGTCGCTGCTCCATGCGGCCGGATACGAGGTGGTTCCGCGCACTCTCGATATCGGCGACTACGTGCTGCACGACGATCTGGTGATTGAGCGCAAGTCGCTGCCAGATCTGATCGGATCGCTGCGCAGCGGGCGGCTGTACAACCAGGCGGCCGCCATGATCAAGCACTACCGCTACGCAGCGCTGCTCATCGAGTTCGAGGTCAACACCTCGTTCTCGCTGCTGGCGATCGGCGGTATTGCGCAGGACGTGTCGATTGGCGCCATCCACAGCCAGCTGGCGATCCTTGCGCTTGCGTTCCCGCAGCTGCGTATCCTCTGGAGCATCAGTCCCTACGAGACTGTCAACATCTTCGCAGAGCTCAAGCGCAGCGCTGCCGAGCTCGACGACAGGGAGCCTGACGCGGATCGCGCTGTGGCAATGGGCCAGGACGACAGTACCATCGATCGCGAGTCCATCTACAACAGCAACCCGGTTGCGCTTCTCCAGTCGCTGCCGGGCGTCACCGTCAAGAACTACCAGCTCCTGATCCACAAGTACTCCAGTATCAGAGAGATATGTGCGGCCAGCAGGGCCGATCTCGATTCCGTTCTTGGCGAGGAGGCAGCGGCCAAGCTGCACGACTTTATTCATAAGAACACCACCAAACCCTAGAGCGCCTTCAGGTGCGCTTCTTCTTTCTCCTCCTTCTCCTGGGGCGGCTTTCCGGCATTGCTGGCTATAATTGAGGTCAGCAAGGCGGCGTGTGCGAGCAGAAGGGTCAGAGAGGAGAGCGTTGTTGACGGATAGACGTTCCACGCGTACTCGACCATCAGCCACAGAAGCGGCCGAGCCAGCGGCGGAACGTGCGAAAGATGCAGCAGAAGCGGAAGCATGTGCGCGTACCAGGCGTAGAACTGGTAGTGCAGAGATCGGGCGCAAACAACGCCGACAAAGTTCGAGGTGAACATCACTGCGATGATCTCGTCAGCGGTCACCGGCGGCATCCTCTGCAGACCTTGACTTAGACGCCTGCTACCAAACCGCTGCCATATTCTGGTTCTAGCAATCCCAGCCTCCACCACGCTTCGCGCGCTTGTTCGCGAGAACCGTCGTGGCCAGACCAGCAATCCCAGCACCGCAAGAAGCACCAGGTGGATGGCCAGCAATGCGCGCGCCCACTCGGTCGACTCAAACATCTGCTTCCCGACAAACCGCCAGTTGACCGTCCACGTGAAATCGAACTGGCGCGTGAAGTCAAAAGCCCGCGCAAGGTACTCGCGCGGAAACCGGAGCAGGAACGGCGCGCCAACGACGATCTGCGAAACGACAACCAGCGCCAACTGTCTGAGCACAAACCCAGCGCCTCCCGCGCGCAGCCAGATGTATGCGGCGCCAGGGAGCATCAGCTGCACATTCATCTTGACGGAGATGCCAGCGCTGAGCAGAAGCGTGGAGATATCATACCACGCCCATGGCCACCGCCTTCTGGTGGTGCGCTGTCGCTCTGTTGCTGCCACAGTCATTGCGAGTATCGCAAGGTACGCGAACAGCATGGCCACGGCGTCGTTGAACAGACGGAGCACGTAGATCGAGTGCAGCCGTTTGGACAGAACCAGCAGCACAAGTCCCGCGGGATGCACACGGGCCAGCGTGGTTTGCGCCCGACTGTAGATTGCCAGCACCGCTGCCATTGTTGCCAGATACACGGCCATAAACACCAGCTGCGCCAGACGGATATCCGTCCCGCCACCGGTGATCGCCCACAGGCCGCGGTATATCCACACAAACCCGGCCGGATACACCAGCGGCCCGGTGTCGCCGGCAAGCTTCAGGTAGTTGCGTTCTCCCAGCTCGGCCACGCCGGCCACCTGTTGCATGTATGCGCGCCAGTCGATCTCCGTGTACGACACCCGCAGAACTATCGCTGTGTTCAGCACCGCCTCGAACGCCAGGAGCCCCAGCGCGACACCAAGAAATGTGTTCTTCTGCTGCCTCTGCTGGGTTCTGGGTTCTGGGTGCTGTTTCCTTATCTGTTGGTTGGATGCCGGCATCATCGATCCTTATGATCTCTCCCCCTGGATTTGGTTGGGTGCTTATGACGTCAGGGGCGTTTGTTGCGGGAGATAACGAACCAGAGCCGCTCTCTCCGTTGTGGTAGGCAGCAAGTGTTGTGGCAGTGTTATTTCGGTCAATAGAATAATAAATATAATGATTAATAATACTCATGTTTCATGGAGGAAATGAAAACACCTGGGTGCCGTGTTTGGAGCTGCGATAACAACCCACAGAGCCAGCGTTGATTGGATTAGGGGGCGGCGCATACAGCAGCATATATCCAATATTTTGAAGACTCATAAATGATCAATTTCTTTACCCCATCCATCTTTCTCCTCTCTCCTTTTTTCTTGTTCAACAACTTCTTATCTATCTATTTTTTATTTCGCTTTTCTATCACTTGTAGCAAAGAATGTCTGCTTCATCATCATCCTTTTCATTCTCCTCGGCCGAAACCATTGCGCGTGCCGCCCGCGAGGCCGCCAACCTGATGCAGACCATCAGCAGCAGCCAAAAGTCAGCGGTGCTGAAGCGCATCAGACAGGTGCTGGAGGAGCGTCGGGACCGGATCATAGAGGCCAACAAGGAGGACCAGGCAGCGGCGCGGAAGGAGGTGGCCGCCGGGCGACTGTCGGCATCCCTGTTCAAGCGGCTCGACATCGAGGGGCCGGACGGGCAGAAGTTTGCGGCGCTTCTCCAGGGCGTCGACGACGTGGACAAGATCGCCGACCCGATCGGCCAGGTGACGCTTGCGCGCAAGCTGGACACCGATCTTGATCTGTATCGCGTGGTGTGTCCCGTAGGCGTGTGCCTGGTGATCTTCGAGGCCCGTCCCGAGGTCGTGGTCAACATCGCGTGCCTTGCAATAAAGTCGGGCAACGCGGCTATTCTCAAGGGCGGCAAGGAGGCTAGTCGCACTAACCAGGCCCTGGCCAACGCCATCCAGCATGCCATTGCCACAACGCAGCAGACGCAGACACAGGGCGAGGCGGTGTCCAGGTTCCCGGAGCGCGCGGTCCAGGTGGTTGTCACGCGCGAGGAGATCAGCAGTCTGCTCCAGATGGACAGGTACGTTGATCTGGTGGTGCCCCGCGGCTCCAACTCGCTTGTGCGGTACATCCAGAACAACACGCGGATCCCGGTGCTTGGCCACGCCGACGGGATCTGCTCCACATATCTGGATGCCGAGGCCGATGCGCGCAAGGCGGTGCACGTCGTTGTCGATGCCAAGACAAGCTATCCGGCGGCCTGCAACTCAACCGAGGCGCTCCTTGTGCACTCGAGCGTGGTCGACTCTGTGTTCGTCGATGTCTCGAGGGCGCTGCTTGCCAAGGGCGTCCGCATGCATGTGGACGACAGGGCAAAGGCGGCTATCGAGAGAGCCGGCGTAGATGATGCGTCTGGGCTGGTCAGCAGCGCAACCGACGACGATTTCGGCCATGAGTACACGGATCTGGACATCGCCGTCAAGGTTGTTGATTCGCTCGACGAGGCAATCGACCACATCAACGCGCACAGCTCCAAGCACACCGACGCCATCGTCACCGAGAACAAGGAGAACGCGCAGTGGTTCATGCGGCGCGTCGATGCTGCTGGCGTCTACTGGAACGCTTCCACTCGCTTTGCCGACGGGTTCCGCTACGGCTTTGGCGCCGAGATCGGCGTCAGCACAAACAAGACCCATGCGCGTGGTCCCGCCGGGCTGGAGAGCCTGACCATCTACAAGTACTATCTGTTTGGCAACGGCCAGGGCTCGACTGACTACGGTGTTGGCGACGGCAAGCGCGGCTTCTTGCACGAGGAAATCCCGCTGGACTCCGTCCGCGACAAGTTTGTGCTGTGAGGAGGCGCGTAGTAGGCTATGTTTTCAGCTAGACGATTTGGCTTTCTTTTTCAATCGTGTAAAGAGAGGATAAGGGCGCTTGGGGCCAGTATTGTATTTGATGCCAGGAGTGGAGAGGGTGGAACAAAAAATGAATAGAAAAGGAATATAGGATAGAATAGGCGATAGGGTGGGGGCTTTCTTACCGCAACTACTGGCACATCGTGTTGCTGGCCTTTGTGTTGAGGATAAGAGAGACGATGAGCCCGTAGAGACCCAGGACCTCGGCAAAGATAAGAATAAGAACCATGCCGACAAACAGCTTTGGTTCCTTCGCAAACCCCCTGACGCCCATATCGCCAACCAGGCCGATACACCAGCCGGCAGCCAATCCGGTCATTCCAACACAGAGCCCCGACGCAAGGTGGATGCAGCCGGAGAACAGCGAGTACTTGCTCTTGGGATCCATGTCCCCCGATATCAGCACCGACGCAACCAGCCCGTACACCGCGATGATTCCGGCCATCACCACTGGAATCAGCGCCCGCATTATTATTGCTGGACGGAACGTTCCGGCTCCCGCGATTCCCACGCCGGCCTTGGCCGTCCCGTACCCGGCGCCCGCCGAGCTGAATATGATGGCCGCTGCCACGCCCATGAACCCGAGGAACGGCGAGTATGCGGGACAGTACCCTTGCGTCATCTCGAGGAGCGAGGCCATTTTGGGGGGTGTGAGTATAATCGGAAGGAAAAACTAAAGATGAATTAACGAATAAATGAATGAGGAAAGAGAAAGGGAGAAAGATGGAGTTGTGGTACAAAGATTGGAAACAAAAAGAGGTAATGAATTTACAAAGCAGAAGAAACCTGTGGATTGAGAAAAAGTACAGGAGAATTAATAATAAAAAATGGTCCCAAACATACTGCAAAAATCACCCAAAAGTGGCTAGCAAAAAGAAGGTATTTCTACGCTCTGCTGACCACCCGCAGTCTTCTGACGTGAACCCTATTGAAAATATTTGAGCCAGGTTTAAACGAAAGCTCGACTCGTATGAGGATATGCCAAGAAGTATCCATCGACGTTGGGAGCAGACCCAAGATATTTGGAGCGCCTTTACAGAAGATGGTTGTCTTTAACGAATTAGCTCAGTGCCTGAACGCGTTGCTGCTGTGATTTCAGCCAAAGGCGGGTACACAAAATACTAGATATTTTCGATTTTTTATTTTTGACATTTTAGCCTTCAGCCAAAAAAACCATTGCAATGACGTGTATGTATTTAATAACTAACAACTTTATACAAACGCAAGCGCCAAACGTGTGCTATATATTTTCTGGTAGAGCGTAGTGGATACCACATGCCTGTATATTTATGGCTTTGCCCGATTGCTGGTTCAAGAGATGTTCTGCAAAAAGACCGACAGCGTAAGAGACATTGCATCAGCTTCTTGGGTCGCAGGATCGCATCAGCTACTAGTAATTTCCTTTATTTTTTCCATTTTGGCTGCGCCATTGGAGAGGCTCTCTCCTGACACACAGAAAAACAAAGTAACTGAGAAAAGAGCTGGCATGTCGGACAGAGAGACATACTAAACAAAAGCAGCCATGCTTGTCCGAAAACCGCTACAAAAGAGGCAAAACAAGCAAAGAAAGCCCCGTTACACACGCCTTCCTTTTTAGCACGGAGCAAGGTCGGGTTGAAAAACAAGGAGAAATAAAGGGAAAATTAAAAGGGGGAATGCGGAATCACCCACCACACTAGAAGGCTAGAAACGGCGATAAACGCGGAGGAAAAGAGAAGATGGAGAAGACAAAACTTTATCACTGTGAAAAGAAGGCGTGCTGCATGTGGGAGGGGGTGTGATTTCGTTAACTCCAATGGCTTTCCGTCCGCGTGTAAATGAATCGAGTGTGCGATGTTCATTGAGCATTTTAATGCAACTAAATAGAGGCTTTACGAAGTGCCAAAAAGCACATTATTTTATTTTTGGGGTTGATTTAGTTCATGCTTTTTCTCGCTCTCTCTCTCAACCGCGTGGTCCGGGGGGGGAATGATCAAGAGGGAGAAGGAGGAAAAGTGATTAACTTGCGGACGCCAAGAGACATGGAAAGAAGGGAAAGCTCACAATCTTTGCGGAGAAAAACAGGGAAAGGAAAAAGGGACAGTTTTCTGGCATAAAGAAAGCGGTCTCGCCTCGCCTCGTCTCTCTTTAGCCAGAGGCGGAAAAACAAACAATAGATAAACGCACTGCGGGCTCTTTTGCGCACAGCCGGCCTGGCAGTCCTCCCCGCCGCCTCAGAGAAGGCAAAGAGAGTGTCGTCCGCTGTGCCAGGCCATGTGGAATCAGCCAGCCTGACTTGGCTTGTCATGCAATCAATCAAAAGAGCTGGATGAGACTTCCTTTTTTATAGCCCGGGGATATGCAAGAGAAAAAAGCGAGAAAGCTAGCCGCCGCCCCCCAAAAAACAGACGGTGCCAAAAGAGCAGCAGCTTGTTTGGCTTGGGGGGAGGGATTACTACGTTGTACAATCATCGTCGCATACGGTGAATGGTGGTGAATAAGCGAAAGAGGAGGTTGCGGCGCCAGCATTTGGTATGCATCAACGACTGTTTGGCTGATGCAAAAAAGGCGAGTTTTGTGTATGCGTTATTTTTCGTTGTGGACATATGAGAGCAAAAAACGTGCACGAAACAAAAACGATTGTAAAACATTAGGTGCATTTTTTACATTTTTTACTCGGTTGCACAGGTTTTCTCCCTTTCCGTTCACAATATCATTTTTCACTTTCATCTTTTTATTATCTTTGCTTTTTGGAAGTCTTCTGTCTCTTAACCTTTAAAAACGGGTCACGATTTCGGAAAAAAAAAGCAGGCGTTTCTTGTTCAAAAAAAAAAAAAGTCCAGCCCCCCACACCATCGCCTTTCTTCGCTTTTTCATTTCTTTTTCCTTTAAAGCTATTTATTATAAAGAGCACGGTAGGAGGTGGAAAAGGCAGAAATCAATCTCATTATTTCTTCACGCTTTTTGTTTTTCTACGTCAGATTTCATCGTAGTATCCAGTTATTTCTTATTTTGTTTTCCTCCCCCCCTTCTTGTTCATATAACATATACATTTGTGATGTCCGTTTTCTGCTAAAATATCCCCAGGGTCTTGGAAAATAAAAAATTGGGAATACAAGAAAAGGGCCGAAAACGCACCACAACAAGAATATTTTATTTGCCATTCGACACTACATATCCGAGCAAAATCTACCTCTTAGTTTGTAGAAACGGGACACAGGTCTATCAAGAAACACACACAACAAATCTCCCCCCACACCTCGTTCCCAACAGAAAAGAGCGCTTGCTTCGGTTTAAAGTCGGTGGATTACTCAACCTTTCATCCCTCCATCACACTGACGCATTTCCTCTTTACATTCTATATCGGCTGAACCCCGTAGTTGCTACATATAAGAATATAGCGACATACGCCATCCGGCACACCCACAACACATTGCACTTTTGTCTCTCTCCTTCTCTTTTGTTTTTTTTTCCACCCGCTTTCTCATAAAAGCCTTATTGTTTGTTCGCTTTTTGGTGTTGCCAACCTCATCTTCCTCTTTTTCATCTTCTATTGGGCTTTTCTGTATTGTTGATTTCGGGGGAGCGGAGTTCATATTCTAAAATGTATGGCGGCGTTGACTCGACAGCGCACGAAATTATTGTTCTATCGGCAGACTACCATCTCAGCGTGCACTTTCCGCAGGGCAGCCTGTACGTGGAGGTATGGCTGGGCATCAACAACAAAACGGACGACCTGCTAGTGCATCTAAGCGAGCTGCGACGGAAGGCGCTGGACACCAGCCCGGCGGAGGAAATGGCCGGGTCGCCGGTATCGTCGTCGGCAGCTACATCGTCGCCGGACTTTTCGGCCAGAACATCGTCTCCGCCGCGCAGCACAACCAGCACAGCAACCGCATCGTCGCACACTGCGCGCAAGGACTCAGTGTGCGACCAGAGCCAGGGCCCCCACGGCTACGGCGACAGTCTCGGCCAGCACCCAGCGTCGCCTCCGCCGCTCAGTATCTCCATCCGCCGCTCCGCGCACGGGCTCTTCAACTGCCCGGCCAACACGCCGGCGGCCGACTGGCTCATTGCGAAGGAGTCCATCCTCATTGCCAAGTCCATCTGCTCCGGCCACCACGCAAAGTTCCTCCAGTCCGTTGAGAAGATCCAAAAGTACCACCGCGGCCCGCGGATCCCCGATCTCGATCCCCTCAGACGCCTGCTCGACGACCTGCTGGCTAAGAACAACCAGTCGCCAGGCGCCCTCACTGCTCCCGCCTGCTGTATCTGCTCTGCATCCCCATACACGCGCCTCTTCTTCTCGATGCTCTAGGAGCGCCTATCTCTCCTGCTCATCGTCTCTTCTCCCGAGGGACACGAGGCCAGGCAAAAATCAAACAATCAAACAATCAGTCAAACAGTCTTTCCCTACTATTTCCCCCCGCGTCCAACGTCCGTCTTTCACCGGACGTTTCTTTTTCCCCAAGCTTTCTTTCTTTCTGTCTGTCTGTCTGTCTTATTCTGTACATTTCTCGTAATAAATACTACAAAAAAAGATAAGCGAATGAAAGTATTTATGCATGCCACAAGCAACATTAGCAGAATCCCCTCGCATACATTGTCCACGACAAGAAAAAAGAAAGTGCATGTCTGCTGTGTATATGCATGTATGTACCCTGTACATGTTGTTCCTTGTTGACCACCCATCCCTTTTTCCCGATGCATAGCATATAGATGCTTCTGTGTCATTGTCTATGAAAAGAAGAATTACTATTCCCGTGTGGTGTGAAGAGAAGGAGGAGATGAGTTTTTGCGTTGCCGAATGGTGCCCCTGCATCCCTTCCTCGGCAAGCAACCGCAGATTACAATGAGAGGAAAAATAGTAGGAATTACAAACACCGACTAGCCAGAACCAACAGCAGCAAGCAAAAAGTAAAGACTAGGCTTATTGCACGGCGGCCGACGCCTTGGCAAGCGTGTCCTGGATGCCCATGAGCGACGTGACGGTTCCAGCCAGCGCAACAAGCCCCTCGTTGACGCCGACCAGCGCAAGGCCCTTGATCGGAATCGTAAGATCAAGCGCCGACAGGAGCAGCGTTCTGCCAGCAGCCGCGCGCTGCGCAGCAACGGCGCGCTCCTCGGCGGCGCACTCGCGGGCCCCGACAGAGGCCGGCAGATCGCTGCTGCTGCTGCTGCCGGCGCCGGCGGCGGCAGTCTTTGTGATATGGCGGCGCACGCGATCCAGATCCGCCTGGCGCAGCCGCAGGTTGTGCAGCTGGTACAGCGCGGCGGCAGCCTGGGCAGCCAGCGCCGTCAGCCACGCGCGCTGGCCCAGGCGAGCCACGCGCGGGGCGTCACGGAGCCTGACGAGCCCCAGCGCACTGTGCGCCAGCCCGAGCGTATCGGCCAGCATGAACACGCACATGCCGGCCTTGTGCACGGCGCCCAGGGTTCTGACAACCTCGTCCTCGCGCTGTTGCAATGGCGCGGCGCCCGTGAGGATGCGCGCAAACTGGCGCGCAAAGTCTACGAACTTGCCGCTCCGCATCACCTTGCGCGTCGTGCTCAGCACCGCCTGTGTCTTGCTGAGCGCCGCCACCCACGCAATGCCAGCGCCGGGCGTCTTGCCCCGCGTGGCCAGGCGGCGGCTCAGGATGTACACGAGGAGCCGGGCCAAGTACTGTCCGAACCGGCACGCCTTGTCCCGTCCCACCAGTGTGCTTGCGTACTGCACATACAGCGCCACCGCCTTGCTGTTGCTCAGCGTGTTTGCTGCCAGATGCACCAGTGCGCTCATCTCGGCCTGTGGTAATCAGTAGAGCGATAGAGAGAAGAAAAGAGTGAAATAAAAGTACTTGGAGAGTGTAGAGCAAAGAGATGGGAAGAAATCAACAGGGAGGAAATGAAAAGAGAAAAGGGAGAAAGAAAGCACGAGCACAGAGTTTTGGAAAAAAAAAATAACTGTATGCGCTCGGAAAAAAAGCAATAATCACATGTGCGCGGGGGAGGAGGATCAAGCATGAGAGAAGATTGTTCTTTTCCTTTCTCGCTCAAAACCCCCGCCGATAAGCGCCGAATCAGAATCAGAATCAGAATCAGCGCAACAACGGCCGCCGTCAGTCAGCCAGTCAGTCAGTCAGTCTGCTTATGCCACACGCGCTCGTGGCAGTAGTAGTAGCAGCACCACAGCCCGGGCGCCGAGCAAGACCAGTCGCCGTTGGCGTAGTACAGCGTGACGGCCCTTACTCCCGACCCCGGTTCTGATCCAGATCCAGATCCATTTCCGGCGGGTGCAAAAAAAAGCGTCCGCTTGACGTTTCCGTCCGGATAGGCCTGCAGCACCACAGGCTGGGTCGAGTACGTGCGCTGGAGCTTGCCGTTGGGCAGCGCCAGATCGCGGAACCCATGGCGCCAGGCATCCGGATGCATCTCGTGCACGCTTTCGAGTCGTCGCGCCATCTCGTGCGAATCCAGCGGCAGCCGACCCGCCGCCTCCCCAGCACCGTCATCCTCCACCACGGCGCCCCATTGGATCCACTCCTGTGGCTGCCAGTAGCACTCGCCGTCGGACGCCCGACGGTCTTCTCTTTCTCCTTTGTCGCCGCCATCCGCAGACTGCCGGGCAGTTGGCAGCGCCTGCTGCGTCGTGGCAGCTGCTGGCGTTGGCAGCACTCTGGGCGGTTCCCGCGGCCCATCGCCACCTCCGTCGTGATGGATCTCCAGCGCCTCGGCCATGCGCACCAGCTCCTCGATCCGCTGCTCCTCGGCCTCGCTCGATCCGCCAGCATCGCCCATCCTACGTACACGGCCCCACAGCTGGCGTCTGGCGTGTTTGTCAATGGCCGCCGTCCCACGCAGCTGGCGATCCTGCGGAGTCTGCGGCTCCTCCGGCGCAGCTGGAGGTGAAGGCGGGGCTTGGTGTATCGAAGGGGCGGGCGAGTAGTGCCGAGAAGAAGAAGGAGATGGAGAAGGAGAAGCGGATGAAGGAGAGTAGTAGGAGAACTGCTCCTCCTGCTGCTGGCGTTGCCGCTGGGATGAGACCAGCGACGCAACAACCCCATCAATCTCATCGGTTTCAAGAGCATGCGCCGGACGGTAGTTCTCCACAAAATGGCGCGTGAATCCCTCGAGAAAACTGTCGGGAGGACACGACCCGCCGGACCCGAGCAGCTCTGCGTCCAACGACTCTGTGTCGGAAAACCGGTCCGCCATCACCCACGCGCCCGCAGGATCCAGACCACCATAACCATCCTCCTCCTCTGCGTTCGCCAGCCTCCCAGCCGCCCATCGCGCTGTGTTCTCCATTGCCGGAGTTTCCGAATCCGCCCTGTCCGACAACAGCGCCCCTATCCTCTTTCTACGCTTCGTCGTGTGGCGTTCTATGCGCGCTACCGTGGGTTAGAAACGCAAAATAAACAAGCAAGGAGGAATGAGAGAGAGGAGAAGTAGTCCTCAGTATATGAGCGTGTGAGAGGAAGAGGCGGGGCAAAGCGGCGGGCTGTTGGAAAAGGGAGCACAAAATATCCTCTGCTCTGCTCCTTTTGTACAATTATGGAGGTGGCGAAATATCCGATGAAGTCTTATTCCAAACAAACAAAGAGAAAAGGAAAACAAAACAAAAACAAACGGCGGAACAAGAATGCGCAATAGGAAATGCAGAATAGAAAAAAGGCAGCAGGCCCCATTCACTACGCCGTCGATTGTTCGAAGAGAGAAAAAAAATAGAAACTTTAAATTCAATTAGGTGTATTAGAACGGAAGGGGAGAAAAAAAAGAGTATGGGGTGGGCGAGTAGGATAATAGGGAATTAGAGAAAATAGCTCAATCCACCCACGCTCCTCACAAAACGGCAGAACAAGCCACACGCCTGCGCTGAATAAAGGAATGAAGGAAAGAAGAAGCATCAAGCGGGGGGCCTTATTCAGTTGCTGCTGCTGTTTACTTTTTGCAGTCCTCCAGCGATTGGACGCGCTGGCTGACGGCAGACACGTGCTGGGCGAGCGACAGATAGGCCGACCACACGTCGTCGATGGATCTGGGCGCAGTCAGCGCAGAAACCGAGAGCGGATGCGTGGCACCGACGGCGGTGGAAGCGGAGTCGGCGTCGGCATCGGCGTCCTGCGGCAAAAGATCACGCAGATCACGCAGATCAGCGACCGGCGCCAGCGCAGCGGGCCGTCGGCCAACCGCTCCCACAGCCGCCGCCGCCGCTGCTGCTGCCGCTGCTGCAGCGGTTGATCCGTCGATAGCAGCCGCCGACGGCGCCCTGCGCATCAGCTGGTCAAAGGCGCCGGCGCCAACGGCCTGGAGCAAATGGTGCTCGAGAAACAGACACCGCGACACCAGCTCGCGCTCGCGCTCGTTTCTGCGTTTGCGGAACCTGGCCGATGCGCTGGCGTTGCGCCGCCGCCGCTCCTCCAGGATCCGCGCCGCCTCGATTGCTGCGTCCGGCGCATCGCCGTCGCGCGACGGTGTTGCGCTCTTCCTCCGCTTTGCTCTTGCATCCCGCGCCTCGCCTGCCACCACCGATACCGCCGCCGCTGTTGCTGCTGCTGCTGATGTTGCTAGCGTGGTTATTGGAGGAAGCGTGTTGGCTGGCGCTGGCTGTGCGCCGCCTGTGCCCGGCGACCAGCACCGTGGGTCCGACGAGTATGGCGATGACGAGGACGATCCTGGCGGTGTGCTGCGCTGCGTCTGGTGTCCGTGGTAGCGGATTGCGCCAGACGCAGCCGCTGGCTCCCTCGTTGGTTCTTGTACCGGCGTTGAGGCTGGCGCATGCGCCATGCGAGTGTCGTGGTAGTAATGAAACGGTGCCGGCTGTGGCGCGTAGATCTGGTGATGCCCCTGGCTCATCATCGCTAGGAACGTCTGCGATGACAAAGGCGTGGTTGTGAGGGTTAAGAGATAATGCTTGGCTAGAAACACAGCTATGTACAAGTGCGGGCGAGGGTGCTATAGTGCTGGCTGGACCACGAACGAGGGTATAAGGGTTAAATGATAGCCGTAGGATTGAAGAAGCGATGCCGAAAGAGCCTGGGGCCGGGATATAAAAGTATTAAATCGCAATAGACGACAAGAAAAAAGGACCAGTGGAGGAAGAAAGAAGAAGACGAGGAACACAGCCCAACCTATTTTGACTATTCCACACACATAGCATTCAAGAAAGAGAGTGTTAGTTCATTACAAACATCCAAGGGTGCAAATGCAGAATATAGCGACAAGCGAAGGGGAAGGGGACAAGGTGGCCCCATTTACGGTTTCAGTACGGAAACACCCATGTGGTGGGTTCCTCCCTCGTTAGCTTAAGCGAGAGCTTGTTTACTTGATGTTTGATCCGGATACCAACATATCCGCACAAGCAAGAGAGTAAAAGGGAGAAGGGGATCCCAGATCCCGTCTTCCTACTGCTTCCCAGAACAGAGTGATACATTCTGGATGCATTTCCCTGTGCTGTGTCTGTGATGTTGGATGGGATGAATAGAATCGAGTCTCTTACCTTTACGCTGTCTGGAAGGGAGCTGTTCGCATTGATATGGACGATAGAAGAAGGGAGAGGGAGAGAAGGAGGGAAAAGGGAATAAAAGTGTACAGAGAGGGGGGTGGAAAGGATAAAGAGGGAAACAGAGCTTTTAGTCCCTAGACCGAGAAGTGCAGGAAATATAAGGAAAGGAGGGGAGAGGAAAAAAGTGTAAGAAAGCGTGCGGGCCGTGGGCTTTTTATGAAGGTATTCTCATCATCCACCTCACCATGCCGACAAACCGCTTCCTGAAGAAGAACAAGAACGAGAACAAGAACAAGAACAAGAAAATAACCAAGCTGAGTACGAAAAATAAAAAAACGCCTCCCCGACTTGACCCACACAAAAAATTGCCCAAAAAGGGGGATGTGGGCGAAAGAAAGGCACAGAAAAACAAAAAAATGTAACAGACAAGGCGCCCATTCTCTTGTCCAACAAGAAATATAGAAAAAATAATAAAACCCGCGCTTATGCAGCCCATGTTCCGATACGCAAGCTGTACAAATTTCACCACAAGCGCTTTCGAAATAAAAAAACTTTTTTATTTTGTATTATCTTTTATTTTCTCTACCTGCAAGCTGCAAAAGATTGTGGATCTTACAAGGCAAACAAACAAAAAAGGTTGCTTATTCTTGTCTTATCTGCATTGGGAATCACTTTCTGTTGCGCCCTCACTTATTTACGGTTTCTAACATGCTTTGAAGCGAGGGAAAAATGCAGATGGTGCTGAGCCGGACAAGCGAGATGCACTTACTGTGTTTGTTTTTTTCCCTCTATTATTGTAATCTTTCCTCTTCAACATTGCGCTTTCATACGCAATCCCGAACACCACGCACACTTTTTTTCCCGCTGATCCCCCTCCCTCTTCTGCCTTCTGCCTTCAGTCTGCTTGCTTGCCTGCTTGCTTTTGTCCACTCATCGCCGACCACCAATCACGGCAGGCCAAAAGGAAAAACATGCATCCATTCCAAACTCCGCTCGTGCTTGCATTTTTCCCCCCTTCAACATTCCAACATTTGGTTACAAGAAAAGAAACAACAAATAAAAAACGCCAGCAATGTGTTGTTGTTCTTTTTTAAATAGCGTTATCCTTTATTTTTATTTTATTTGTCGGACGTGCATGGTAGAAACAACCCACGTTTTGTGTTGTTCTGAAATTGCCAATGCGTGTCATTTTTCAGCAACTAATTGTATATTTCATGAATAGAACAAAAGAAAAAAGACACTAACGTCTTTCTTTTTTTCTTTTATACATACTTTATCATTTATTTGCTTAATTGGGCACATTAGACTAGACATATTCCAACGCACTACAAGAACAAGCAAGCAAACAAGCAAACGAGCAAACAAACAGCACTACTCTTCTTGCTCACTACCCTCATCGTCACTCATGTAGTGTTTATCAGACAACAATAACCACCACAATTTGCTTAACGCCACTAGGTTGCTGCGCAAAAAAGAAACAGAGTATATTTGTTGCTTTAAATCAGAAAAAAAGAAGTATACATGCACAACAATGATAAAATAGCCACTATTACAACCTTTATCTACAGGGTACAAGTGTTTAATAACTCGACAATAGAGAACTAGTGTGGCAAACTAGAATTTTTTGTATTGTTTTGTATTGTATTGCCTTTTCTTTTCTCCAGCCACTATGCCTTCCGTTCCACTGTTTGTTGTTGCAATACAAAAATGAACCCTAGATAGAAAATATTAGAAGCTAAATGCCAAATGTCAAAATTTTCAAATACAATATAGCACTGATGCAAAAAACAGAAAAAAAAACAAGCAACCCATTAAACAAACAAACAAACAAACAACGAACGGGAAATAAAAATATGCTTCATGACGAACCAAGGTCCTGTGATCACCAACGCCCTGTTTGTCTTTGGTTCAAGTCACAGAACCGGCAATTGTTCGCATATTCCCTGCTGGCTTGATTATATTCAAAATTGTCTTTATTCCATTTTGTTGTTTCCCGAGACAATTGGGGGTTTTGCTTAAAGGAAAAAGGCGGACTATTTCCCGTAACCCACTTTCTGACTTTATTATGTTTTTCCCATCCGTACAGTACAATACAACATGGCACAATACACCGCAATGTTAATCCAGGTGGCTTGTATGCTAATCATCGCTCATTTTCCTCTTTTTCACATTTAGAGCGCTTTCTTTATCTAAAAGTCTTTTTTATTTCCAATTTGGTAATAACTAGATGATGGATCTCATCCACCTTTTTTGTTTTTTTGAAATTCTGCATCTCGACTAAAAAGAACATTTGACGAAACAGCAGCAGCAGCAGCAATGAAGACGTGAAAGACAACAATGGCAATATAATATAATGGCTATTATTCATACTGCTCTTCATTACAAATACAATGTAACGTATTTCGGCCAATGTAAATAAAAACACACATACGAAGACATGTTCAAGATATGGATGCAGAACGGAAAAGCGAAAGAGAAAGAAAACTTGTCTTATTGATTAAAGAATTTCGGCCGCTTGAACAATACGGCCAAAAAGAGATGTTTTCAACAGAAATAATAGAAAAGCAATTCCAACAGCCGTTTAAAGCAAGAAGAAAGACACTAAGCAGGTGAATCATGCGGTGGCGGTTGTTGTGGGAACAGAACCAAGCGGCTTTGCAGGCGACCGGGCGCCGCTGGCAGCCGCCGAGTTGGCGTGGCACGTAGCGTGGTACAGCGTGCCGTCGGCAACAACAGCGTTGACAAACTCCCATTCCTCGTCGTCCTCGTTGAATCGGCGCTCAAACGCCTCCTTGCAGATCGCACACGCTGCGTCGTTCGAGTTCTGCGTGGCTGACACCGCAACCGTCATCTTCTGCAGCTCCTCTACCATTGCTCGCTCCGCGCTGCCATACTGGCCGCCGGTTCCCGATGCGCTGTCGCCGGTGCCGTTATCGCCGGTTCCGTTTCCGTTGCCGCTGGCAGCATCGGCGTCGGCATCGCCAAGCACCTTGCCGGCCTCCCAGCTGCTTTTGGCAACAAACCACCCGCGCGCCGCCGCCCTACGCACACGGTCGTCCTGCGAGCGCATGTTGCGCCTAAAGTGCATGTCCATATGCTGGCGCATTGCCGCCTGTCCGGCAGCATCTGCCGCCGTGCGCCATCCGCACTGCGAGCACAGATTCGGGTATCCCTTGTACAGAATGTTGTGAATTCCCGCCCGCTCCCTAATCATGTTCCACACAGTACAGCAGAAATTACAGGCCATCCCGCACAATACAAGTCAAATGCAGCAGCCCCCCCACATACACAATCAGAACGTACAGCTTTAGCCTTAAAGTCCAATCAAAATGCAGTTTTGCAATGAATACCACCCACATCCCCCCTCTTCACAACGCAATGCAGATAAAGTACATAAAAAATATGTGAACAATTGTGGTGTTGTAATTGCATGTTTCTTTTGAACCATTTTCCCTCTGAAACTATAAAAACAAGTTAGTCCTTTTCCCCCTCGTCTTTCCCTTTTTGTTGCAAGGGAAAAAGTCCTGTGATGTATGTACGTATGTATAATGTTTGTTGTTTTATGTGCCAGCCTTCTACTTTTCTTGCAACGTTCATTGCTACTTGTATCAAATGACAATGGGCGTAGAAAATAAAGACCGGTACACAAGCATACAAAGCCCTCTCCGTCTGTCTTTGTTTGTTCATGGCGTAAAAAGACAGTAGTAATAACAGACGCGTTCTGTTCTCTGTCCACGAGAGCTTTCCCTATCAACCAAACAATAGAAAGAGGCAAAAGACGAAGAAAAAAAAAACAAAAACAACAACAACACAGAACAAAAAACACAAAATGTCGCCTCCTTCCATTCTCTCTTTCACTTTTCTCATTGCAGAGGTGATAAGAAAGAAGGAAGAATAGTAAGAATAAAAAACTTACTTAGCAATGGATGCGTTGGTCAATGGAATTGGTTCAAGGCTTTGGAAGCTTGCATAGCCCTCGCTTCCTTGTTGGCTTGGCGGAACCAGCATTGCTCCAAGCGACGTCGAAAGCCCAGGCGCCACCTTGCTGAGACTGTTGATCAGATCAGGTCGGGCCATCAGGTTCTGCAGAAGCTGACCGGCATCGGCCGATCCGCCGTTACCACCTGCTGCACGCTTATTGCCCTGGCTAGACTGTTGCTGCTGTTGCTGCGGCTGCCTATGTCCAGGCGGCGGATACGGCGGGGTCGTTGATCCACCGCTTGCCGTGGCAGATCCTGCTGCTGCTGCTGCTGCTGTGTCGGTGCCATCAATCTCGCTGAGCTGCTGCCGTATTTCGTCTATACGCTCCCGCGGCAGATCCGTTTCTGCCACAATTGCCTTGATGTCCTTTAGCGTGTTGAGAACCGTGAACAAGACCACGTCGTTGGGCCTCCGAAGAAGCTCAACCTTCTTCTTCAGCAGCAGTTTGTTCACTTCCTGTAGCAGGCTGTGGCTGGATGCGTCCTAAACCCTTGAAGCAAAACGAAACAAAATGAAACAACACAATTAATACATGGCATGCTTGATTAACCTCCTCCCTCATTTAATGTAATTTCTTTTCTCTGTATATTCTAATTTTCTATAAACAACAATTGGAACGGGAATCGCCAAATTAAAAAAGAACAGAAGCGCTTGGATACATTTCTATATACATATCAGTGGGTCTGCTTTTATTATACAAGATCAACGCATCCACTCCACTTTTCTGCCCACAAATGAATGCTAGATAAAATCCGTGGAGCAAGAAACATAGAGCACTCTCTCCTCCTCTTGCATCGCATTCATTTTTTACTTTGATCATGTAAAAATGTTACCGCATATACATATACACGGCTCCTCGAAAAAAAAAGAAATACGCGGGCAAATATTACAGCACATCAAAGGATGGAAAGAGCATCACAACCACAACATTCAGCCAACGATTCCAATTCCCGCAATAGAACAATAATCGCACACATCAGCAAATCCATAAAACAAAAATACACTCTCCATTGAAGATACGCTGCTACACGTATTACTCACCTTTGCCTCGCCAGGCGTATGCTGTCTTTTGGGAGGTGGCATGTTCTCGTACCGGCCATGCTGCCTTTTGGCACCATTTGCAGCGCTACCTCTGCCGTTAGCCTTGGCAAGCACAGACTGCTGGATGGCCTCCTCTCGGGCCTCCTGCGCACGCCTCTGCTCATACGACTGCATATTGGAGAGGTTCTCCAACAGATCGTCGCCTGAGGAAGCAGGCGCGCGGTGGCCAGCATTATCACGAGCCTTTGCCTTGAGTTTACTCAAATCCTCCTCAATTTTACGCAACACAAACTCTGGAAATATATTCTTTTGTCCTCCAATAAACCCGTGGCGCCACGTCCCCAGCGTACGTTCCATGTTGCCCTTCACCGTCTCATCCACCGACTTGTACATCTCCATGAATATCCTTTCGATGCGCCCATGCAGGCTGGAGACGTACATTCCTCCGACGTTTTTGATAATCGAGTCCAGTAGATAGAACACCGGCAGCTTGTGCTTTGGAACCGTAAACCGCAGATGGTCCTCTATC
The DNA here is from genome assembly GCA_027595805.1 of Coemansia sp. Benny D160-2. Classification (NCBI taxonomy): domain Eukaryota; kingdom Fungi; phylum Kickxellomycota; class Kickxellomycetes; order Kickxellales; family Kickxellaceae; genus Coemansia; species Coemansia sp. Benny D160-2. The sequence continues at coordinate 18,410 of JANBOK010000054.1, read as the reverse complement.
GCTTTGAGCACTGTGTCGTTTTGGTCAATGTGCGTCTCGGCCTTCTTTGACAGCTCGTTGATGATTGGGCGCGAATTAAACGTCAGCTTTGCGAGCGAATTGCGGTAATCGCGGTACAGCGCTCTGTCGATTTGCGCCGCAACCTGTTGCCCATTTTTCTGGCTGTATCTGCTCATGGCCGTGGCGCGGACAGAAAGGGTAAAAAGAGGAAAAAAAAAGAAAGAGGAATTCTTGCACGGCCTGCACGGGATTAAGCCAGAGAAGCCTGATTAAAGGAAATCTGCCTACGGATTACAGAGCAGAAAAAGAGGGTGTGCTACAAGCGTAGATTTAGATTGATTAGATAGTAGGCTGTGGAAAAAAGAATATAAAGTAAATATGCGGTGAAAGAAAAAGAGGTGAAAAAAGAATATAAAGAATGAAGCAAAAAGTAGAACAAAGGAAAAAGAGTGAAAGAGAAGAGAAATCAGGCAAAGTCGTTCTCGGTGACTTTCCGATTTTTCCTCACTGTGGGAAGGGAGGGAAACTAATTTGGCTTTCCCTCTTTCTTTTTCGGTGTGATTGAAGAAAAGGAAAAGCTTTGGTTTGGCAGTGGTGTCACATTGCACATTGTTTCTAAATCTGATCAAATCGAGAGTTTAATCGGAAACATCAGATTCCAGGCTCTGCGGAAGAAAATCCCAGAGCTCACTTGCTCTTCTGTATCCCCCCCCACGCATTATCCCGCATCGGGAAGACCATGCTGCAAGCAAAATGCCATTATTCTGGATGCCCACAATTACGTGCCGCCGCATGTATGATGACGACAGAACCAAGCCTCAAGACACGGAGGGAGGGAGGAAGGAAGGAGTTTCAGAGCAAAGCACAGCAGGAATACGGAACCTGCAGAGGGATGCAAATACCAGCGGCGACAAATCCCATTGAGGCGGAAATCTGGGACGACTCATCCAGACAGTTGATGATTACTGACATCATGAGTGCTCACCTTTTTTTGAATAGGTCCCAGTGGAAAACCTGCTGGCATTCTTATCTCGCCCGCTTTTTCTCCCTCCGGCATAATAGATTTTGTTGCCACAAAAAGAAAAAGGAAAGCAGCGGCCTTGCCCGTTTTTTATTTGCCCTGCGTCCCAGATGCAAGAAAAGAGAGAGAGACAGAGCCAGAAGAAGCAGAAAAACCCGATGACGTACAGAGGAGAAATGATTGCTCCCTACTTTTTCCCTCTCGTGTCACCCACGCAGCATCATAAAAGTCATTAATGCTGTATGACATTTGAGGAAAATGGTATTGAGGCCAATATTTGTCCAGAATGCCCTTTTCTCTTTCTCTCTTCCTTTAGCTTTTCTCTTTTCGTTCCTCTCTTATTTTCACTTTGCTCAATATTGCTTTTTATAAAGCCAGACTCGTAGTAGCAGGCACAGCATTCTAACTGTTTTACATAGCAGCAACACCGACCTCCGTTGCCACTCTGCCAGCCCTTGTTTCTCTATTGCCTTCCTCGCTCGGGATATAATGATTGAGGCTTGAATGCCAGGTGATGCCAAAGTCCTCTTTTATCTCCCACTAAAACACACACATACACACACAGAGAGACTTTAAGCCAAGATAACAAATAACAGGGAAAAAAGCCATTCTTACCAACTTTTGGGGTTCTCTCTCTCTAGCTTTCTATTTCACGGCAGTAGGGGATAGTCTTTTCTCCTTGCACAAGAAAATTGGAAGAAAAGCGCACAGCACTTTGGTTTTTTTTATTTCTTCTGACTGGGTTGCGTCTATTTTTATTAGCCGTGTTTCTTGGTTTCCCCCTTCTTTTTCCTGTTTCCCTTTCCCTTTTCCATTTCCTCTCACTTTATACTTTCATTCATATCAGCACTATCAGTCGCCTGTACATTTATATACCATCCTTACACCCCCACATTAATCCCTACACTGTTCTTATTTCTTTTTAACTGTTCGTCTTATTATAGTGTGCAAAAGAAGAGCGTTGTTCTTTGTAATTAAGCTTTTCTTTTCTATTCCACTTTTTTTACTCGACCAACAACAGCCGCAACACCAACACTAGCCTTTCTACATGAGAGTAGGGAAGAGAAGCTGCCAGAACTTGTTGCCAGGTGGTTCGCGTCTTATAAGCTCACACTAGTTTCTATTTTTTCTTGCGAAAACCAAAGTGGCCATTAACCAGCGTCTGCTATCTCTTCTTGCTGAACTAAAAAGCCAAGAGGTAGTACATCTATTATCATTTTGTGGTTATTTGACAACCCACAACGACACTGGGCGTAAGGTTTTTTTCCCTTCTTCTTTTCTATTTTATATTATTCTGTCAGCGGCGTGGGAGCAACACGTACCCCCTCAACTTTCTTCCATCGTCTCTCTTCTTCTTGTTCCAAACTACTCGACGACCACGACTCCGGCTACGACCCAATCCACGCACACAAAAGGGGGAGAACGACACACAAAGCCACAGAGCAAGCTGTATAGACCATATAGATGTCACAAGCAGGCGGCGAGATCCAACAGCAGCCGCAGCAAAAGGCGGCAGCGGCGGTGGAGGCGACGGCACCAAAGAGCGTTGTTCGCGGCGGAATAGCGCAGATCAACGTGACGACGCTCGAGCAGCACATAAACAGAGAGGTGCAGGCGTACAGTGCGGGCGGGTTTCCGCGGCAGAGCGAGAGATACTACAAGCTGATGTCGGTGCTGCACATTACTCGTATGCTGTACCACGACGGCCATTGCGAGCCCATTCATCGCGAGTTCTACCGGCGTCTGGCGCAGATCCACCACCAGCAGCAGCAGCGACAGCAGCAACAAGCGCAGCAGCAGACACAGCAGGCACCGCAAGCGCAGCCCTCGGCGTAGGCAATTCGGGCTGGCTGACGTGGTTTTGAAACAACGAACATTATCTTTCCATTACTATTGACTTAATATTTGCCAGGGTCTAAAATGAAATCTGACGTTTTATGTGAAAGGAAAGGGGAAAAGGGGTGGCATTGCAATTACTTCATTGCGCTTGCTGGAACAATGGCCGATAAGCCACAATCGTCTGGACCGCTTGTCGGCCTGGTGGCTAGCGCACACGATAGCCCTTCTCAGGGCTCCACTGCAGCGGCGCGGCAAACAGCGGCATGGGCGCCTCGCTCGCAGCTGCAGGGACGGCGCCGTAGGGCCACTCGGCGGGACACAGGGCGACAAAGCGCGCGTAGTGGCCAACTCCGCCAGCAAACTTGGGCAGCCCCGTGCTGAGAAGACAGCCGGTGGGCGGAACCAGATGCAGATTGGCAACTCCCTCGGCCTGCGCGTATCCGTTGCGCAGAATCCACGACTCGGCATCAAAGCCGGGAGTCATGTCGGCGTCCAGCGGCTCGTGGCCATGGAACAGAATGTTGCGCTGGCGATGTAGAAACTGCACAGCCTCCAGGGACACCTGCGGGAACTCGTCGGTATTCACCCGAGGCCACGTTCTGGACCAGTCGGACCGCACAAACACAGCCGCACGTGCCGGCACGCGCCCGTGCTGGCGTTCCCACTCGAGGATGTCATCGACTTCCACCGCGTATGTCGCGTTGGCGCGCACCTTGCGCGACACATCGATGACTGCCAGTTTGCTGAGTGCGTATGTGGCCGGGATCTCGTCGGACGCTGCGCCTAGCGGGTTGAAATGCGCCGGCGCATCCAGCTGCGTGCCCATCTGGTCAGTCGTCAGCCTGTACGCCGTTGCTACGAATCCGTCTGTCGCGTACGTGAACGGCTCGCCGCTGAGTCGGTTCACTGCTGCCGAAAACGTGCTGTTGCCAAACCCGCGCCAGATGGGCATGTCTGGTCGAATGGTGTGCGTCAGGTCGATGAACCGCATCCGGCTCAGATGCCGGTCGAACGTCTCCCACAGATAGTCCGGCATCGCCTCCGTCTGCGCGCCCAGCACCTGCTGCTGCTGAGCACTGCCTCCCTCCGCTGCTGCCGCAACCGTAAGCGCAAGACCTAGCACCGCTGCTGCTGCTGCTGCTGCTGCCGAACCGCTGTGAAACCGCATGGTCTTTGTGCCTGATAATCCGCTGTGGTTAAGAAAAGAAGAAAGGCGGGTTTTTGTTTATTTTTTGTTTTTGTTTTTAAAAAGAAAACAAGAAAGAGCCTGCCGCCACCGTTTTCTGCCGACTCCCAGATGTTGTTGCACAATCCACATCCACAACCGCGCCATAAGCAGCAACCAACAGACCACAATGCAATCCCCCCCATGCATCCCGCCAAAGCGAGCTCGCCAGTTTGCTAACTCTCTCCAGCCGCCATCTTCTGCTGCTTGATTCTCTTGGCTAATCACCCGTAGTCCCATTCCAGATATTGCTTGCTTTGTGCAACGCAGTGGGTGACACGTCTGATAATTGCACTCCATATGTGCAGCATTCAGCTGTTCTTTGCACATTGCAAGAATCTGACTGTTGTTTTCAGATGTATCCGACAAGCCTTCTGCTAGTTCGTCTTTATGCTTCAACCACTCCCCACACATATGAACAGAAGTGGAAATATTATTTAGTCGCTATACTGAACTAATGCTATTCGAAAGGTGACTCTCTTTCTTCACTTTTCAGAAGGGAATATAGAATTATAACCTTATATCATACAAACCTTTAGCAATATTGAAACCTGTCACAAAAAATAAATAATGATGATCCATATTAACACGCTTCCAAGCGTAGTGCTTGGCAGGATATTCTACTGGTCGTGCAATATTAACGAGTGGGCTGGATCTGCCCACTACACTGTTGAAAAATGGAGAACCAAGCTCATGCTGCTGTCAGTATGCAGAGCTTGGAGAGACTTGGCCTTGCCTAGCGTCCACAGAATATCCTTTGTTAGCTGCACATACGTCCATAAAAGCGAGAACAGGGGCAATAGCGCATGGCCATATTCTCCACTGCAGGGGGAGTATCACCACAGTTCCATATATTATGATTCTGAAGGTGACATGGAACCTGCACCCATGGATGGTTCATTCGCCATCAAATCCAACCTTGACATCATCCCTGTGACTGCCACCAAGCTGTGGCCTAAATATATTCAGCTTACTATCAAGCCAGATGAAAACACCGTCGAATGCTTCCAGAGAATCGTGGAAGAAATACACATGCGAAAGAAACTGCTATTGAATGTGAAGAGACTAGAGCTGAATATTCTCCAAAACCCTTACTTCTACGAAGACGATGATGATCCTACTGCCTTCGACAAATTATATTCTGCAGGAACAGAGCTTGTTCGCCTTATCCCCCACGTCCAGTACATTGGATGGCCAACATTCTGCTGCACTACCATACTTGAAGAGTTCGCAAAGGCCCTGGTGAGTGGATATGCTCACCAGTTGACTGGGTTCGATTGTCCACTGTTTGCGCTTACCGATGTGCCTCGCTTTTCAAGCAACCTGAAACATATCCTCCTGATCGGTCGCTCTCCACACGTCAGTCATATGCCAGAAATATGTGTGGAGAACATAACCACTCTGGACCTGAATTTCGTGAAGAGCGATATTGACTGGAGCGCATTTAAAACTGCAGATGCTTCAACCAGCCTGCACTTTGCTAACCTCAAATGGCTGAGACTGATTGTTATAAGCGATGTTTACTTTCACAGTTTAGAAAACGAGGAAAAGAAAATTGCATTTAAATTCAACTACACGGTAATTGCACCAAGACTCGAAACGTTGGTTATGAGCCCTACACTGTTTTCACACCTGTTTGTTGCGGCGATACGAGGTGTGGACTCAATTCCCAGTGTGCAGCTGAACCTGGATGCTGCGGATGTTTACTTTAAAGGGTTTAACATCGATATGGCCAGAGACCTGTTTGTGCAATATGGACAACAAAGACTGGAAAGTGAAAAGTACATTAGTCGAGAAGATTACATGAGCGATTTGCTCAATATCAGTGGTTTGGCAGACCATTCTAAAGCTATATTCATGTGTTACAGAAAATCTCTGAATGTCAATGTTGTGACCTGGAAGTACCTCAACGATCTAAGCCTGTATGGACCAACACTGGTCACCGATGTAGGAGATCTGGTTTCCCGATTGCCCAGTCTGGACAGTCTCAATGTGGACTGTTTAAAGCTCGAAAAGAAAGAAAGTGCTGTTGATGATGTTCTGGACATTGATAGTCCAAACGTTGATCCGGTATCTACAAATCTGCGTGTTGCCAAATTCCAAACCGAGTTTGACGTTACAGAAAAAGAAGCGTATAAGGTGGAAGAGTACTTGAACAAGTTACTTACAAGTACTCGCGTAGAGATTACCAGAAAGATTTAAAGGTGTTAGGGTCTCTAGGCGAATAGCACCAAGACATCTAAATCCAATACTATCCTGTCCATAAACACAAACAACCAGACATGTTTTATTCTCAGCACTGGAAAAATGATTTTTACAGACTATATTTTGGCTTACACAATTCACAACAGTATGTGTGCATGAGCATTAAGTACGATTGCACAAACCATCCATTAGAAAACTGTTTACTTTTTGCGATCTGCCTTCCATTTGTATATGGCAAGACCCAGTTGATCGGTGCCGACCTTTGATCTCTTTCCCTTCTCCTTAAGCGCCTTCCGCAGCTGCATCTCGGCCTCGACGCGCTTCAACTTCTGCTCCCGCTCCAGCCGATCCTTGAGCTCCCTAAGGCGGGCCTCTCTTGTCAGCACAGCCTTCTTCAGAACGCTTCCGCTGGGCCGTGCGATCTCGCCCTTTCCCAGCGACTCCACCGTCGGGCGGTTGTATTTGCGGTCAACAAACTCGGGAAGCGTGTTAAAGTGCGTGGCAGCATCAAACGAGTCCACGTCCTTCTGGCAGTCCACAAAGACCGTGTGCTGTGGTGTATCGGCTGTCTCGTCGTCTTGGCTGGCAACGTTGGCCAGATGAAGCTCACTCTCGAGCTTCGCAATCTTGTGCCGATTGATATCGCGCTGCATCCTGACGTACTTGATGTCCTGGGTCTGCATAAGCCGCTCCATCCCCGCCGCCATCGCCTCCTTGCGCTCCTCTATATGCACTCCGTCCTTCATCTGCGACCGCTCCATGTTGAAGTAGAACTCGTCGGGATTGCGCGTTGCCGCTCGCTCCCGCAGCCGCTTCAGCTGCTTCTGCTTGCCTTTGTGGTCCTGCGCCCGGAGCACATAGTCCTTGTGCTTTTCCAGCAACCCAAGTCTCTTCCGCCCTTTCAGCTGCCCGCGCTCCTTGTGCTCACGCCGCGGCGCAAATTTCCGTAACGACCCGCTCATAATTGCGCTTTTCTATGAATTGATGTGTTGCCCTTTCTTTAAAAATATATAGTTTGAACAAGAAAAGTGTAACGGAAGAAACGTGTGTGGGTGGTATTATTTTTTTCTCTCTCCCACCAACAATCAATAAAAGAAAAAAGAATTTCCTGATCAGAGGCGTGCTGATCTAATCCACAAACTCATAACCTATCCATCCAGTGTTGGTTGTTTTTAATGCTCTAATGCAGCTCTTTTCCAGAAATCCTGGTCCGCAGCTTCCAGCGGCTCCCGCGTGATGAACAAGGGACTACATCTAAGATTCTGGCTATCAAGTAATATTATATTCTCAAGCGCATTTTGCATCTCCATCCGTTATTTGAGATGGGCACTACTCGCAAAGACGATGTGGCTAGCATCCAACGGCATGCCTTACCGATCCCCGACAATGTAACCGCAGGCGATCTCTCCATGGAGCCCGAAAGCGGCGAGCAGTACATGCTGCGTGTGCGGATGGAGGCGGTTTCAATGCCAAGCGTATCCGTGGCAGAAAACCGGGATCAGATGCTCCTTATGGCTGCACGCAGCAAGCAAACCGAGCACCATCCGATCCTTCATGGCCATAATGAGAAGAGTGGTGAGGAACGACCAATGGCACCCGGGTCTGTACAGCCATCTGAGGAGTGGCTCACCAGGTTTCCGCCGTGGTTCTACGGACAGCGAAAGCGGCTGATGCTTGTACTGGAACAGACTAGAGTGCCAGACGGCTTTGATCTGCCTGGAGGCGGACAGATGCGTGAGTGGAAGACGTTTTGCTACGAAACGAGCGGCCATTCGGAGACAAACAGAGCAATGCTGTGCACATTAGCCTCGATTGATCAGTCAATGGCCATGCGCTTGATCAAGTGGATCACGTCTTGGGTGGCTGTCGACAAGCTTCAGCGCTCGGAAGGAATCTGGCTGTGGTATCTTATCCTTAGAATAGACGATCTGCTGGACCACGATGACACACATGCTTTGCGCGAGCTTTGTCGGAAACTCAAGCGAACTAGGGAGAATATTGGGAACTACTCCCAGAACCCAGAGTCTAATCTGCTGTTGCTGCAGCATCGTGGCGACGAGATTGCGGCTATCAACATATTGATTGCCTCTGTCACTCGTGGCTACAGACAACGCGACTTGGATTGATTAGCTGATATTGCCAATAAATCATTATTATATTTGCAATTGCTCATAACTGCAGCATGTCCTGTAATAACCACACAAAAGGGTAAAGGAGCTGCTACTAGTGAGCATCTCAATAGAAAAGGGGCATGCTCAACTAATAACGCACACAGCTGATATTCAACAGCGCTCAGATTACCAGTGTCCTCGTGTGTTTACTTTCGTAAAATAACGATAGTCAATTGAATATTTACTATTACACGTGGTGCTAACAATACGAAAAAAATTAAGAAAATATTGATTAGCGCGGTTATTGCCTTTCTTTACAACTCCCCCTCTCCACAAAAGTAGTGGCATCGTGCTCATTATACATCCACTCTCTTTTTTCTTGTGAAAGAATAGCCCGATATATTGCCCTTTTTCCCATTTGCAGCAATATCAGCGCATGTGGCCGTTATATATGGCCGCTATATGCCAATAAACGGTGTAGCTCATACAGATGTGCGGAGGAAAGATGATAGATGAGCAATATCAGCTCCGTGCACATATTGCCATTTTTGTGTTGATAACTCTAGATACACTTTAGAGAGTTCAGGTCCTGTTCTCCGAGCGGGTATAAAAGTACGGAATCGGGGCGTAGGTAACTACACAACAAGACATGAATACTGTACAAGCACATTTTATCGACGTTTTTCTTTTATCAACATAATAACACTTTTTTAGGTTTGAGGGAGTAGTAGTTTTTCCCGTCTTGTGTGTTTTGGCTTTGATCCCATCTATTTTTCAGCCAGTCCGAAAAAAAAAACAACAACATTTACAAAGCTTTTGTTGCCCTTTTCCACTATATATCGTTTGCTTACGCTACCAGTATCATCCGAGTTGCTATAAAAACATAAGGTGCCTTTTCATCCACTTTATTTATTAATAATCTCAAGAACACAATGAGACTTGCCTTTAACGTCAGCATTCTATTTATTGCGCTTGCCGCGGCCGCGTTGTCCAGCCCTGTTGATGCCCAATATGGACTGATCAAGCGCGAGGGATACGAAGCCTCGGAAGAGCCTTCAACGGAGGTTCCGTCTACTACTGAGGGAGGAGGAGGTGGTAGCTATGAGGGTTCTGAGGAACCATCCACCGAGGAGCCACCCACATCCGGCGGCGGCGGTGGCGGCGGCACTTATGAGGCCACCGAGGAGCCATCTTCTGAAGAGCCATCGACTGAGGAGCCCGTGACATCCGGAGGCGGCGGTGGAGGCGGTGGTACCTACGAGGCCACCGAAGAGCCATCGAGTGAGGAGCCGTCAAGCGAGGAGCCTGCGACGTCCGGAGGCGGTGGCGGAGGCGGCACCTACGAGGCATCTGAGGAGCCGTCAACCGAGGAACCGCCGACATCTGGTGGCGGTGGCGGCACCTATGAGGCATCTGAGGAACCATCGACCGAGGAGCCATCGACATCGGGTGGTGGCGGTTACGAGAGCTCTGAGGTGCCCCCTACTGAGGTGCCTTCTACCGAAGTTCCTTCCACCGAGGTGCCACCCACTGAGGTGCCACCCACTGAGGTGCCTCCTACTCATACCGGATGTACATCTTCGGCTCCTCCGCCAACAACTGAGGCTCCTCCTCCAACGACCGAGGCTCCTCCTCCAACCCATTCTGATTGCACCTCGTCCGCTCCTCCTCCAACGACTGAGGTTCCTCCGACTACCGAGGTTCCGCCTACCACGGAAGTGCCACCTACCACTGAGGTTCCTCCGACTACTGAGGTTCCTTCCACACACACCGGTTGTACCTCGTCGGCTCCTCCTCCCACGACTGAGGTTCCTCCCACGACTGAGGTTCCTCCGACCACTGAAGTGCCGCCAACTACGGAAGTGCCACCTACCACCGAGGTTCCACCGACTACTGAAGTGCCACCACCCCATACAAGCTGCACCTCATCAGCTCCTCCTCCTACGACTGAGGTCCCGCCCACCACTGAGGTCCCGCCCACCACCGAGGTCCCGCCCACCACTGAGGTCCCGCCCACCACTGAGGTCCCGCCCACCACCGAGGTCCCGCCTACCACCGAGGTTCCACCGACTACTGAGGTTCCACCGACTACTGAGGTGCCACCGACTACTGAGGTTCCTCCTACGACTGAAGTACCGCCACCCCATACGAGCTGCACTTCATCTGCTCCTCCTCCAACCACCGAGGTTCCACCTACGACTGAAGTCCCGCCTACGACTGAGGTTCCTCCTACGACTGAGGTCCCTCCTACAACCGAGGTTCCCCCGACTACTGAAGTACCGCCACCTCATACAAGTTGCACTTCTTCTGCTCCTCCTCCTACAACTGAGGTCCCGCCCACAACCGAAGTGCCGCCCACAACCGAAGTACCTTCAACCGAAGTACCTCCTACCACCGAGGTTCCGCCAACCACTGAAGTGCCACCAACCCACTCTGGCTGCACATCAACCGCTCCTCCTCCTACAACCGAAGTGCCTCCCACGACTGAAGTTCCTTCGACTGAGGTGCCGCCAACTACCGAGGTCCCTCCCACAACAGAAGTTCCTTCTACGACCAAGCCATCAAAGTCAACCTCCACAACGACTATTACAACAACAATCCCTCCTCCCCCAGCAACCAGCACCACGTCTCCCTACCAGAGCATAGTTCCCATCTAAGGCGCACAGGTAAAATGTAGCATGTACAACAGATAGCACTCATCTGGCTTTGCAAAGCTTCAAATGTATGCTATTTGGAATGCATCATGGCTCCTGTCCTCTGGTTCCGTGGCAATAGTTTTATTTCCTCCCTTTTTTCAGTTTTCATTCAGTTGTCTTAACCGACTCTAACAAATAAAAATATTTAACATTTACTCATTGTCTTGTATTTCATAAACTCGTCAAGAATGCACTTTTTCAGCTTTGGTCTGCCGTTTTGGAAAATGCGGTATTTAAGCGGCGACCAAATCGGTTCTGATTGTGCTTTTTGTCCCTGATTTCTTTTCTCCACATCAAGAAGTAGCCTTTGGCACGCTCTTTTTCCTTTTTACTTTTTGAAAACAGACACATTAATCCTTTTTGTTTACTCTTTCTCTGATTTTTCCTCCTAGTCCTTTTCTATCGCAGTACGCTCTTTTTCCTTTTCTTTTTTATCTCTTCTTCTTCTAAACCTGCTTACATTCACGAAAGAACAAATATAAAATGACCTCTCCCTGGCTTCCGGACGTTTTACGTAGTCCGATTGTGATGCTAATTGGCGAGAGCTGCACAGAGACACTCATCGACAACTTCAATCTGCTGGAGCCCGTGTGTCTGCGCCATGCGATGTCCAAGGGACTTGGGCTTGGGATAGTTCTTGGCGGCTGCATCGTCAAGCTACCCCAGCTGTTCAAGATTCTTAACGCGAAATCCGTGGCAGGCATCAGCTTGGCGTCGTATGTTCTCGAGGTGTTTGCCAACATCATTACGATTGCCTACAATTATCGCAAGGGATACCCGTTCACCACCTATGGCGAAGCTGTGTTTATTGGGATGCAGAACTACGTTATAACGCTGCTGATTCTTCTTTTCACCGGGCGTGCAAACATTGGGCTTGCAACCGGGGCGCTTCTGCTCGTGTTCACATATTCGATGTTCAACTCTGACATTGTCAGTGGAGCATTGATGTCTGCGTTCTACGGAATGACCATTCCGCTTGTTATCTTCTCGAGGATTCCGCAGATATACGAGATCCATAAGAACAAATACACCGGACAGCTGTCTGCATTTGCCGTGTTCAATTATCTTCTTGGAACGGCGGCTCGGTTGTTTACCACGCTTGTTGAGATCGATGATTCGCTGGTGCTTCTTGGCGCTGTTCTTTCACTTGCTGCTAACGGTGTACTGGCTGCGCAGATGGTCTATTACTGGAACGCACCAGAACCCAAGGACAAACAGAGGTTGGAGTCAAAGAAAAAGAACTAACTCTTTCATGTACCACCTTTATATGCAATTGGAAAGGCCAAGTACAGTGGATGTGAGCTATGTTTTCAGCTGTTACTCGTGTTTTTTTATCTCACTTTTTGTGCTATTTATCAATGTAGCGAGAGGATGTTCGTATCTAACGTCTTTTTTTTACCTTTTTAAAATTGCTTATTGTGGGGAATGCTGAAATGTAGGTTCGAGCTTCCTCTGTGGATGAGCAGCAGAATGGACAGTCTTCATAATCCCGGAACCTCTCCCAGAAAGCCAAAGCAGGTGTAGAGGGTTCCCGACCACGACCTACCCGCATCTACTCATAGCCTATGTAGATAAGACTGCTCTTGGCATATCATCGTTTAAAACAACATTACGCATACCTTCTTTTATTCTTAGATTCTATGAATGTATTCTACATCTTTCTTCTTCTTTTTTTACATAGTATTATTGACAGAGAGGGAGAGATGATTCTGTAGCAAAGCAGATCTAATTCATCTGGTCCAGATGAACACACCCTTTCTTTGTGCACATGGAGTATCCGTTGCATTGGCACACACAATCGTTGCAATCGATCTTGTACGCAGCGCCAGAATGATCGGAGATGCACTGCTTGTACGGCTGCGGGAACTCTGTACCGAACCTTGAAGCATTGCACCCTGGGATATTTAGGGTATTATTGCCAACATTTTCTAGGCAGCCATCCACGCTCAGCTCGAGCTTTTGCTTGCTGTAGCTGACAGCGCAGTTTGGGATGCTCTTAAACTCGGTTCCGCCATACAAGCGCAGACATTGGGCTACGTAGGTTGTGTTGTATCCGTGGCAGCCTTCGCCTGTGCTGCTAATGGTCTGTTGCTCACCCTTGCTGATGCGCCATGATGCCAGTAGCAACAGCCCCTCAACCAGAGTGCTAATATGCATGGCTTCTATATACGGAATATTACAATATTCAACGACGTTAAAGTAAAAGAAATAAAAAAGCGTAATAGACAAAATAAGATATAGACTTGAAACAATAATTTCTAGTATATGAGAAAAAGACAAAAACACTTGAAGAATGCTGTTAACAAGAAAGAAGGTATATTCCTCAAGTTTCGGCGTGTCTGGGTTACTGCTGATGTTACTGATATACTTTTGCTTTTTTTTCTCTTTCACTTTTCATCAGTCCCAATGACTTGGATCAAAGGCTTTTTCTTGTTGGTGTTCTTGTTGCTGTGATCGTTCCTCCCAGTAACAGACAATGAGGCAAACAGAGCTTCCGGGTCTGGGTGCTCGGTGGCCTCAGATCCACTGGAATCCACTTCAGCACCCACAGGCGGCCGCCCATCTTCATCGATGGATTCCTCATCCTCGTCTTCGCTCTCAGAGGTCTGCAGCGCAAGGTCTTCGTACTCATCAAGCGGCCAATCGGTCTCGTCCTTGGCTATCTCAATGCCATGCACCTGGTGCGCAAGCGACTGAAGCGCCTTTTCGCTAGCCCCCGTCTGCAGCCAAACACAGTAGTCGTCGATAAACAGCTTGCTATACACGTAGTACAGATCATGGTGGTCGAAAAGACCTTTGATCTCCAGCATAGCCTTAAGAACCGCACGCTTCCCAAGCTTAAGAATAACATACACGTCCTCCAGGGATCTCTCGCAAAGCTCCCAGTTGCGGTAGAGAGGGTACGCCAGTCCGCGTCTAAAACACGCAATGACGACATCTCGTAGCGATGCGAATTGGTCTAGGTTGGAAAATAGCGATGAGACGGCCCCGATCGCCCATGCTGACTCTACTGTGTGCTCGCCCATGTTGATGCGGCAGTCGAGGGAGTATGCGAATAGGATGTCGATGAGTCCGAGATACACGGTTTGTTTTTGCGAAATCAGGTACGTTCTGCGCGGAAGGTCCAGCATAGTCTTGCGCTCGTCGTCGGTGAACTCATCCCAGGCAGCATCATCCGACGTCCTGGTTGAATCCCCTTCTTTTGCATCTGTTGTGAGATTCTGGTGGACGCTGCGCGTAACTTTCGCAACAGACGAGTCATCATCGGGGTTCACTTTTTGTTTTCGCAACCGCTGGATCCGCTTCAGTATATGGTGGCTGGGGGTGTTGAACTGGATCAGCGGCACAATATCGTCGTCGTACAGGTAGTTCTCAACGTAATAGTCCTCGTCAAACTTTGCATTCTCAGACGCAACCCTCGACAACCTGCGCTCCTCCAGGGACATGGACTCGGGGCTGGGGAGCTCGTTTACCTCGTTCGCTGTCTCGTGTACATGCGCAAGCATCCCACTGTACTGCTGGTTGAAACCATACTTCGCACCGTTGATTAGTGAACCATCGGCATCCGTGTCGGTGTTTACTGTTTGCGGGATTTCCCAGTCAAACTCCTCATCCATCAGCATCTCTGCACGCTCCTCGTCGCCCAGCCGCCCGCCACTGGTGCCGATTTCCTCAATAGCCGGCCGCCTAGCACCACCACCACCACCACTGCTATCTCCAGCGCTGCCAATGTCGCCTGGCCCACGCTCTCGCTCACGACGAGTGGCAAGCAGCCTCGTAAGCAGATCAAGGTTCTTAAAGTGCTCTCCGTGTGTCAGTTTACTCAAGGTAACGGATATGTCACCGGCCGCCGCATCAAACGACGCAGTGGCCGCTTCATCCTCAACCACGCTGCCTGGAAACGTCAGTCGCAGGTAGTAGGGACTCGCAAAGAACGTGAATTGATCGTCGCTGACGTCGAACTCCAGCGACTGCGCACGCACGTGCGGCGCGTGGATGGTTATGTGTACGCTGGCATCGTCTTGACGAACCGTGAACCGCGGTGTTATCATCTCGCAAACAAAGAAAGAGCGAAAAAGTGAGAGACTATAAACAAGACTGAGGAGCTAGCGGATCCAAGCAAAGCAGGTCGTGTTGATGTAAATGTTCACAGCATATCAACACCTTGGATAGTCTGTGCTAATCTGATGCAGGTCAGTCCAGAGTATGGGGTGATTCATGTGCTGATGGATTTTTTATTTGATTTGCAGGAACGCAAGCAGTTTGCAAGTCTTTCTTGTCTCCTCTGCACTCTTTGTAAAAAAAAAATAATCACCCTTTGTTGAATTGTAAAATGGCAAGCACATTTGATATTGTGCAGCACTACAACAGCCTCATGAGGGGCGACACCAGCATCTCAGCGCCGGTAGCTGCAGTCGGGAGTCTGGTAAAATTAATTGAGAAGCAGCGCGCCACGACGATGCTGGAGTTCACAATGATCGTGCGCACGGCGTGCGAGGAACTAAAAAAGGCAACGAACAATTCGATTTCGCTATCGGCCGGGTGCGATGTGTTCATCCAGCAGCTGGCAAGGACATCGCATGCGCAGAGCGTGGACGAGTGCCGTGAGATGCTAATTAAGGCGGGGAGCGAGTTCGTGCAGGGAGCTGGCAAGTGCCGTGACAATGTGGCGGAGTTCGGCAGCCCCTTTGTGCGCGACGACCAGACGGTTCTGATCCACTCGTACTCGCGCGTGCTGATGGGGCTTCTGCGTCGTGCTGTTGGGCAGAACAAGAGGTTCCGCGTGTACGTGACCGAGTCCCGACCCGACCAGAGCGGCCTGCGTGCTGCTGCGGAGCTCCAGGAGCTCGGGGTGCCGTGTGAGGTGGTTCTGGACTCTGCTGTCGGGTACATTATGGCCAAGGTCGATATGGTGCTTGTTGGTGCCGAGGGCGTTGTGGAGAGCGGTGGGCTGATCAACAAGATTGGCACGTACCAGATTGCCATCCTTGCAAAGGCCGCTAAAAAACCACTCTACGCTCTTGCGGAGAGCTTCAAGTTTGTCCGCCTGTACCCGTTGAGCCAGTACGATCTCCCGACATACAGGAGCGACTTGCTGGCGTTCAAGGACAAGCCAAAGGATGCAACCGACTGGCAGGCAGAGCTTCTGAAAAACAACCCAGTGCTCGATTACACCCCGCCAGAGTACATCACGCTGCTCTTCACCGATCTGGGCGTCATGACTCCGTCGGGCGTTAGTGATGAGCTGATTAAATTCTACCTTGACTAAATAGACCGCCACTGGGTGCTCCGACATGGGGATCTGGTTTTCTTTTCTTTTGTGTTGATATAAATGTCGAACCTGCCCTTATTTCCATTGTCTTAATGAAACCATTGCACAAGCCTTGCTCAGATTGGCTTGCATTGGGCTGGTGGCTGTTATTCACTTCAGCCCCAGAATGGCCACGCTGCCAGGAACTGGGCATTCCACCGAACCCGAAAGAACCGAGCTGTTGCCGTGGCCACTTGAAGCTGTAGCAGCAGATGGCACCGACGGCCCGCCGTAAACAAACCCACCCTCCGTCACGCTGCCAAAGACGGCAGCCGACGCATTCCTTAATTGGAGTTCACGGGATCGGGCAGCGTCGCCGTAGAAATCAGCAGCTCCAAACATAACCAGCAAGGCGCTGGACGGGTCGGAAGCATCGCTGATGTCGAGGACACGCTGAGAGTCATTGTTACCTTTCACCATGAACTGGATAAACTGGCCGGGAGACAGGTCTCTAAGCGTATCGAGCGCCAGTCCACCCTTTGCCGGGTCGCCACCGGTGACCTCGAATACCGTCGCCGCTGCCGCCGACTCCAGCGTATTTGTGGCAGCACCGTCACTCACACAACTCGGTGCCGTGATCTTTGCAAACAGCCTGGTGTCCTTTTCCCCGGCTTTCTCTGGAAACTCCATGCGTTGTCTCCGGACGCTAGCAATAAGCGAGCGCGCGGCATCTCCGTTCTCCAGTTCCAGAACCACGTTTCCCTTGCATCTGACAATCCGGAGCGCATCGCTTATTGGAACCAAGCTGCTGTGCAATACCTCAGGTCCCTTCTTGGGTGTTCTGCAGGCAGTGTACTCCTCCTTTGTCCTTGCAAACGCCAATCCTACCATTCCAGAGCCGTGGACACATGAGCTGCTGCTGTTGTTGCTGGCAAGAAGCGTGTATTCCCGACCATTGAGAAACGGAGTTCGCGATCCGACAATCCCGATCTTTGTGGCCTGAGGAAACTGCGCATCCAGGAGATCCAGAGCCTGCCGCGAATCACGGTCGGCTGCAAACAGCACAAGATCCACAAGCGCCGGAAAAACAGCGGGTGCTGAAAGCTCAGACGGAAGCACCATGTGGGACATTGCCTGAGTAACTCCAGAAACGCCCGCCACCCACCGCGTAGTAACAGAGCTGTCGCTCTGTTGTCTGAATCGGTCGGTTACCTTGTTGTGCCATCTCCCCACCGCAACTTCGCGCAGCCGCTGTCTCCCGTGCTGGTCGCCAATGTAGAACGGATACGATCTCAACTGCGGATCGTCCAGAGTGTTGCTGGGTCGGTGGTACAACACAGTCAGGCCGTTGCCCAGACACGGATCACCACTGGTTTCTCCAGCTATTACTACTTGGTCAACAACAGCGCCCGAAAAACAAACACCGCTGTTGCCCGCACTGTCTGCCAGATGCTCACGAAACGTGGAAGTGAGTCTGTCAATCTCTGCCGCTGGGTATGACTGCGAAACAAGAACAAAGCACGAGTCCCTTGCTTCTTCCTTTGAACTCAATGACGCTGGTGGCGGTGGACTCTCTTTTGCTGCTGCAATTGAGCTTCTGATGCGCTCTGCGCACTGTGATGCCGCGGATTCCAGCGACTCGTGGGACGACGATGCTGCTGTCCAGAGAAACCGCCGTCTGCCTACAAAGGGTGCAAGCCGACGAAGCATCCTTCCAAATGGCTGCAGTCTGTTCATCCGGTCCGTTCGCTTCAGTATATGCCGCACTAACAGGCCATTTATCAGCGCACACACCAAATTTGCCTAGATATAACAAGAATGGCAGAATAGCAATAGTAATAAAAAAGACTTTGGTGCACAGCTGAAAAGAAGAAGAGAAAGAAAGATACGTCGCGGTTTTAAGCATGCGCTAGGCTGTGCTTGTCTTGATCAGATAAAACGCTTCGGGATAGCAAAATCACCAAAGCTCCAAAGCCGATGTTGACGCAAGGCAAATTCTTTTTCTTTAGACTTTGTTCAAAGACTCCTCTACTGCTGGTCCGCCTGGCTTCCTCCCTCCCTT
>JANBOK010000053.1:0-40237 GCA_027595805.1 Coemansia sp. Benny D160-2 | reverse complement strand
AGCAGCAGACGCAGCAGCGACAGAAGATGCTGGAGCAGATGCAGCAGCAGCGGATGAGCGCCCGGAGGCATTGCGCAGCGTTTCCCTGTACTCGGCAAAGGTCAGCATCACAAAGCCCGCAAGGATGCCGCCACCGCCAACAAAGACGTTCCAGGCAAGCACCTGACCTTGCACTGCCATGTCGACTGCCGCCGTGACTGGGATGGTGAGCATCACGCCGATGGCAGCAAACAGCGGCGACAGAACCGACAGCGCTATCATAAAGCCGGCATTGTACGCCACGCCAAAGAAGGCATTGCCAAGCACCAGCACCAGCTGCTCCTTGTTGGGCCAGTGGAACATCTCCACTCGCAGCACATGCAGCACCGGAATCGGCACCCAGAACACGACAAAGGTGCCCAGTCCAAGCAGCGTGGTCATAAAGTTGATGTAGTACAGCGAGTGGTGGTTCTTTGGCACCGCGTACTTCTTGTACAGCACCTGGTACAGCCCGATTCCACACGAGCATGTCAGCGACAAAAGGTCGCCAAGAAGCTCTCTGTTGAACGCCGCCGCTGCCTCTTGCTGCGACGCCGCATCCTGCGCATCCGGCCCGTTGTTGATCAGCGTCATAAACACCACGCCAACAATACTGAGCGCCACTGCCACGCACTTTATCACCATTACGCGCTCCTTGAGCAGCAGAACCGAGAACAGATACGCAAAGAAGCATGACATGTTGTATATCGCAGTGACCTTGGACATGCTTGTAAGCCCAACCGCCACGTACCACAGATACGCCGATGCGTTCAAAAGCCCAACCAGCCCCGTTGCCAGGACTGCTGCGTGCACTACCACCCGCACCGGATGGTCGCGCACAAGCGTCCAAACCTCTCCCTGCTTGGCATCGTCGTCTCTGTCGCTGCTGCTGCCGCTGTCATCCTGCTCGTCCTCTCCGTTGTCAGAAACTTTGAATACGCTGTGTGCGTTGGCTGCGGGTGCCTCATCTCCCTGCTCTTCCATGGTGTAGACTGCTGTCTCGCTCTCATCCTCGTCGTTATTGTCATTGTCATCGTCCATTGATAGCACTCTGCGGTATTCGCTTCCACCAGCTGCCGATGCCATGACTGATTCCTCGCTGCTGGACGGAATGCGCCTTCTCTGCACAATGACCTTGGCTGCTGCCACAAGCGCATCCTGCTTCAGCGTGGCCAGCGACTTTGCGTTGGGCTTCATTTTCTCGTAGAGCGTGTGCAGCGGCAGCATAACTGTCCAGAACGAATGCGATATCCAGAGGATAAAGAAAGGCTGTGCATACGACTCCTGCACGCGGTGCGTTATCGTGGTTTGGAACACAAACGAGATGATGCAAACAAAGATGGACACTCCTCCCAGTACCATGCTCTTCTTGGCCGATGGCTGCGTGTTGTCGGCGCCGACTGAGCTATGCTGCTGCGTATTAGCCGATAACCGCGGTCCGTTGCGTGTGTCGCCGTTGCTTTCACCACCCTCGGCTCCGTGTCCCGAGGACACCAGGCTGTATGAGCGGGGAGTACTGGCGTGCATCTATAGTGGCAAATACAATAAATGGTCCACCGACGGCGTGCTCTGCTGGCTGTGCGGCGTGTGTATGTGTGAATAAAAGGATATACAGAACAAGTGTGGTTAATAGTATACTTATTTTTGGGCGATGTAAAGGAGAGAGAGTAACAGAATGATAAATGTGAAACAAGGCAAGCGGAAGATAAAAAAGAAGGAACAGAGGCAGAAATGCAAGACATGTGGATCACCCCCTCCAATGAAAAGCGAAAAGCTGCCCTCAAACTGGCGAAGGAAAGTCTTCGCTGCTGATGCTGATCATTGCGAAATGCACAATGATGCAAGTCCATCCGCAAAAGCGGTGTAACGTAACGTAACGCGAGGGTGGTTTCTTTCGCTGGAGTTGAGTGTTAAGCATGTGTTTGCTTGGGTTTATTCAGAGAACCCCCCGTTCTTTTTGCTTAAAGTTCTAATCTCTTTCTTCTGCGGGCCAGCCTTATTTGTTATCTGAAGCCATTTCCCAGACTGGATGGCGGCGGCTATCAAAAGGGAATTGAATTCTTGGCAGCGGGGGTGGGAGATAAAAAAGGCATGGAAATGGGCCAGTGTTGCATTTTCAGCTCAGCCGCCAAAATACGCAAAAGTAAGTCGTGTCACGTGCTGTCCAATTATCTTGTCTTTTAATTCTTTTCGATGTGGCTTCTACGCAAACCACCCTGGGCCAATTCAACTGACAATGTTTTTGTTTTGGCCTTCTCTTTTCTCTTCTCATCACCTTCTCGACTCTATTCTATTTTATTCTATTCTATTCTATTCTGGGTTTTTTTTCTGGGTTCTAACCACGCGGGTAGTCCTTCCTTTGTGCAGCAAGCCCTGTTTTTCCTTTACTTTCTCTATACCAGCTGTGCGTGTCTTGGTCTTTATTCTTATTATTCGCTGCTAGAATCCATTAGTGTCAACACCAATGTCGGAACACAAGTACAGAAAAATTGTTGAACACAACAGACGCCTGAAGGAGCAGCTGGAATTGCCCCGCATTCCCGTGTCACAGGCCTGCGAATCGCTTACCTCCTACATGCAAAGCACAAAGGACTATCTTCTTCCCTCCATCTGGGGTCCTCCGCCGCAGGATCCGTTTGCCAGCCAGACCGGCGGCGGCTGTGGCTGCTCAGTTATGTAGATGCCAATAATCCACACTTGCGCGTTGTGTGCTTGCGATGCTGCCATCAGAGTAGCCTGCTACAGCTTGCTTGTTTATTGTTTGGCAAGCACTACTACCTTTTTTTACTTCTCCTATTCTCTAAAACCCGTATTATTTTCTTTACTGTTGTTTTTTCTCTCTTTCTGTTCTCGCCTAGGCAAATAAACCGAAAATAACATTATCATCATATGGAAAAAAAGGATAAAGAAAATAGCGCAATAAAAAGTAAGCATCAAAGAAATTCCAATGTTGTGCAAAGAACGCATGGGAGGCCTTGCATCCAGGTCTTTAAATTATGTGACCACCTTGACAGTTCCGTTTAGATGGAATCTGAACTTTCGGCCACGCCAGACCACAGTGTTCCCCGCAATTGCAATGGCCCAAAGAGGGAACGCAAGCAGCTCACGGCAGCCCCAGCTTAGAACAAACCAAAACCAGTCCGGAGCGGATCTGCGATTGATTCTATAGAAAAACATCATATCCATGGCAAACCAGCTCAGAAGAAATGTGCCAAACACAAGATACGCATTGAAGGAGTATAGATGGTTCAGCGCCCATGCTGTAAGCGACCCAAGCACAATGGATTCTGTCAGCGGCTCATAAAGCGTTGCAAACGTGACATTGTACTTGCGGGTTCTGATCCAGCGAATGTGTCGACTGCAATACTCGGCAAAGGTCCCAATATCGGCTGGCTGGTAGGCGATATCCCCAGTCATTGCATGGCCCCACCCCGCCTGCCAGAGTGCCTGGCCGATCATATTGTCCTCAGCCAAGTACTGTCCAAACGACTCCAGGCCGCCAGCGCTTTCGAGTGCGCTCTTGTAGTACAAGTTGGATTTCCCCATCAAGCAGCTGGCTATTCCAACTGCATTGATCGCCAGATACATCCGGCAGTGGTTTGTGACCAAAAGCGCATGGTCAAGCATTGCGCCAAACGTCTTTGGCGACTCGCTAAAGACAACGTGATGGACGACGCCCAAGCGCTTGTTGTCCAGAAGCAAATCAACAGATCTACGCAGCGTGCCTGGATCCGTATAGATATTGGAGTCGCATATCCAGAGCAGGTCGTTCTGCGCTCGTGCAAAGGCCTTGATCATGTTGTTAATCTTTGGGTTGGTGCCGACGTTGTCCTGTCCAATAAGCACATGCGCTTGGATCTTTGGATACTTTTTGATCAGCTTATTGGCAATGTCTATTGCTGGATCCTCTGGATCCTCCACAGCAAAGAGAATCTCGATATCGGATGGGTATGTTTGCTGGAAGCTGGACTCGAGGGTCTGGCACATATCCATATCTACGCCCTTCATTGGGCGGATTATTGTGACCCGTGGGTAGTGTTCGCTTGGACGGCTGACAAACGGACGGGGTTTCACATAGCGTCTTTGCAGCACACAATGGGAGATTATAATCAACAGCCACTGGATACTGGCAAGTACAAGCACAAAGTACGCCGCAGAGTCGATGCCTAACCCGCCGTTTCCCAGAGAGGCAGCGATGCTGCTTGTATTGTCAATGACACCCTTGAAAAGCGACGGAGGTGGGAGCATTGCCGCATCGCCAGAAACATTCAGCGACCCTGCGTCGTGGCCACTATGCACAATAGCTACAACCATTGTGCACTATTTATCTATCTGCCCGTCTGTCTGTCTGTCCGCGCGGGTATTTGTTCCTAGGCTCGTTTTCAGATGCTGTAGCTACAACCGCTTGCTTTCCTTCCAAGACCGGTTGGCTGCTCTTAGTTCAATGCGCACGGCTAGATGTGTATAGACAGGTAGGTAGCCAGCTAGATAAACCTTGGTAGTATTAGTGGCCAGAAAGATAAAAAGGCGTAACACTCGTGGCCGATGCTGTAGATATCCGTAGAAGGCCAGAGGACGCTTGGGCCGAATAACGTAAAGCAAATATAAATAGACAGTAGAGAAGGAATTTCGTGAATTTACTAAAAAAATGGAGGAAAACACACCGCAAATATGGACAGAGAAAAGATACAGAGACGCAACTCCGCTGGAGAGCGGAAATAGAATATGAAAATGTATTAGACAGAAGCGGAAAAGATATAAAAAGGCAAAACGCACATCACAAAAAAACGGGTATCATTCCAAGAAAGAACCAGTGTCAAAGGCCCAGCGGACGTTCGTTAGGCTTTACAACGCGCAAGACATTTCAGAAAGGCGAATCTCCCTCTCCCTAAAGAGCGCTGCTGCTCTTGTAGAACAATGCAATGCACGTCCGCTGCGCCCGATTCACGTGCATAGCCGCGTTGACAATTGCATGGCAAGATATTCCGCCCATTTTGTGGGTTTGGTGTCGTGGCTGACAAATTGCCACCCATGTCTGAGCACCCGGAGCCACCAGCATCATACCAGGCTGATGACTGTTGCACAGGCAGAAAAAGAGCCGATGAAGGGAACCATGGTATTTATTGTTCTTTTGAGTATGGCGATCTGAAATATTGGAACCCTCAAGCACTGGGCAAAATGAGCTATCGTTGGCTGTATGCAGAACAGGATTGCCAACCTTATTTGATATTCCTTCTATCGAAATGAGCGGATCTGATTCCAAGGAACAGAGATCAGAAGAGACTGTGCTTCTTTTGCAGCTGATTTCAAAGTCGATTCTGATTGGATTTGGGCGAGGCTGCATAATTTTTATTTCAACACATCATCTCATGAGAAAATACTTTCGTGTTCTGTTTTTCTCTTCCCCAATTATTTATATATTCGTATTTTGTTCAGCCCTAATTCTACGATATTGTTGTATTTGTAATTCCGGAGAGTTGACTGTAAAGCGTAGCTATGGAGATGGAAAAGGGAATTGAGGCCGGAACCCTGCCTATGTTTCGTAAAAGCAAACGGCGAGGCACAAACCTAAGGAAGCGTCCTCTAAACGATGAGCACTCTGATGAGCCAACACCGCTTGAAGGCACTGGCGATGAGGAAGCAAATGCAGATGCAGTGCCAAGCAGCAGCTCTAGAGCCACGAAGCAACCAAAGCTAATTCGAACAGTTATATCGTCGAATAGCCTGTCTGAAGCGAGTATAGAGAGGAAATCTTCAGACACTGTAGATAACGACGCTGTCAGTAATGCCAACGATCCTGACACAAAGAACTCTACAAATGTTAAATACCATTTTAGAAAGGCAATGGACTCCACACGTACTGTTTCCTATGAAAAGGCTGGCAGCAAGCAGGAGATGCAGAATACCTTACAAAACGAATCCGATGAGAAGGGGATATATGTGGGTAAAGACGGATATACGAACAGAGCCGTCGGCACCGGATCTCGAAGGACTGGTCCAGTAAGGGCGCCGTCGAACCTGAGATCAACCACCGTCTTTGACTATCAGCCAAATGTTTGCAAGGACTATAAGGAAACTGGCTACTGTGGATACGGCGATTCGTGTGTTTTCATGCATGACAGAGGTAACTACAAAACAGGATGGCAGCTAGAAAAGGAGTTTGAAGAGGCCCAGCAGGGTGCACAGAGAGACAGAGAGGGGCTGTGGAAAGTAGAGTCTGTGTCTGATAGTGATGACGAAGGCGGTACGTCAGCTAGCTCTGCAAGACGGCGTGCAAAGTCCAAAGCACAAGGATCGGGCGAACTTCCATTTGCTTGTTTTATCTGTCGCAAACCCTTTACGAAGCCGGTGGTGACAAAGTGCTTTCATTACTTTTGCGAAGCATGTGCTTTGTCTCGTTATCGAAAGACTCCCAAGTGTTTTGTATGCGGTGCGGCGACGAATGGCGTGTTTAATAGAGCTAGCGAGCTTGAGAAGGAGAAGGAGCACTACAAGAAATGAAATCAGCCAATGCCCAGGTCCAGACGACTTTTCTGTTTTTTTTAATCGCCAACCATATCTCGCGATTTTAACCAATGTAGTTTTTTGTGTTATTTTCTCTTTGAAAAAATAAAGCCTTTTTTGTTTCCACTTGCCTGTGAGACATTTGATTTTTATGCTCTATCCTTATCTTTAATTGAACGTTTTTTATTTTTGTATTTTTGTATTTTTTACGATCTTTCCAATCGCGACAGTATGGAAACTGCCCTACCTTCATTCAGCAAAAGCGACAATAGATTCACGAACAGCAGGCGTAGAAATCCGGACAGCAATTCAACCCTCTTTTTTGATTCATTTCTTCCACCTATGCCTGGTTATTTCCCAGGCAACCAGAATATCGTAGATATGGACCCTCCATTTACACGCCAGCCCGGCACATATCCAATGCTCATGCACAATGGAAGAGTCTGGGAGCCCCCATACGCACACTTGCTCAGACAGTTTGGTCTTTTTGATTCCATTGATGTTCCAAAACACAGGATCAAAAGACACGAAAGCTTCTTTCCGGTTGTTGTTCATTCGGCCAGGACACCAGCACAGTCAAACATGAAAAGAGAGAAAAGGGATGCTTGGTTGCCAGAGGAAGAGAGTGATGTGGATACAACAGACCGTGATATTCGTAATCTCATCGGCCCTGTGAGTGAGGCTTTTGGCGAGACAACTAGACGGGCTGTGGGTAGTCTGTTTGGCCAGCTGAGAAACGCAATGGATTATGTCGAATCGAGCATCCAGAACCCCGATGAGCGGCAGGATAAAGCTGACAAACGTCAGGCGCCGGAAGGAATTGACACATCTTTGTTCTTTAAGGCGCTTAGAAGCGATCTGATTTCGAATTTTGACAAGACGTTCCCAGAGTCTGATGATGATGTCTATAATGATAAAATCAACAGCAGCTACTACCAGTTTTCATCGCGCACCATGCCAGATGGATCCGTTGAAACCCGCAAGGTTGTTCGCGACAGCGATGGCACAAAGAAGACTACTGTCACTAGACATTACCCGGATTCTTCAAAGGAGGACGAAACCACTACCATCACCACTGACAACACCCTTCCTGGAGTTGGATCGTATGACAAGGATGAATAGATATATGCGACAGAGCATATTAGACGAACGGCGTTAGGATAGATTATAGATTATAGATTATAGAAATACCAACTGAAATGCTCTAGTAAAAAGATAAAAAATTATCTCTTCGCTTCTGATCTAGTACTCGGTGCCAAAGTACCGATCTCCAAATAACCCGTATCCCGATCGAATCAAAAGACTATCTGAGGATATATTGGGCTCCAGCATTGCAACAACGATCCTCACTTTTGAAAAGGCGGTCTGAATGGCATACACCCCCTGCGGCGTTGCTAACAGAGAGACAAAAACGATGCTTTCCTCCTTGACGCCATGGTCCAGGCAGATACGAATGGCCATCATCGCGTTTGCGCCCGAAACAATAGTGGAGTCCATAAGAAGCACGCTGTGCTTGTCCATTTCTCTCGGAAGCTTAACGTAATGCAGTCTTGGCTCGTGCGAGACGGGGTCCCCAACTATAAGTATCTTCCCGTAATGCGCTGGCCGGAGGACGCTTCGAAGTGCCTTCTCCATTACTCCGCCAGCACGAAGCACAGTCACGCCAGCAACGCTCTGAGGCAGCCGATATCCATGGTAGGGTACCCCCATCGGAGTCTCTACGGTTTTCTTTTCCAGACAGAGCTGGTCTAATCCATACTCGATAACCAATCGGGACAGACGGTCTGAATAGAATACAAAATCGCTGCGCTGCGTAGACCGGTCGCAAAGGATGGTCTGCATGGCGCGCACCTGGTTTGACTGCGGCAAAGTTATCAGCGTGTCTTGAAGGCTGCCCGGCCCACTGTACTGGCTTACAAGTCTTGGGCGCATCAGCGTCCTATTGCGCTCGTTCAGCTGGCGTTTGATGTGCTGAATCATAAGGTCGATAGCAACTTCGTTGTCAAGGCCTCGAGGGATTATGACATCGGCGTTATTCATAGTTGGGCGCACAAACCCGTCAAACGCGGGCTTGACAAACCGCTCGTACTGCTGAAGGATTCCCACAGGGTCGCGGCCACGCTCAGTTGTGTCGCGCTTGATGCGGCGTGCAAGACATATATCGCTGTCAGTGTCAACAAATATCTTCATGTCCATCATTCCGAAAAGCTCGGGATTGTATAGCGCGAAAATGCCCTCAAAGATGACAACGCTGGCGCCATACACATGCTGGCATTCGCTGCTTGGCGAATGGGTCACAAAGTCGTATTGAGGAATATCGGTCGCTCTCCCTTGCTTCAAGTCGGTGAGAACCCTCAGTGCTGATGCATAGTCCATGCTCGATGGATGGTCGAAATCGTGGTTATTCTCGAACGCCCGCTTCGACTCTTCAGGCGTCAGCTGGCGATAGAATGAATCCATGCTAACAATAATGACCCACGGAACATCGAGGCTTTCATAGATGCGCTTAGCAACGCTTGTCTTCCCGCTGGCGCTGCCACCAGCAACGCCGACCATGTATGTAGGAATGTTCTTTCCATCGGGCGTGTACCACGGAGGCCGTCCTGCGCTTTTCAGAAGCAGCGTCGAGTCCCGCACGCTTTTCGTGGAAATACTGGCCATGTCTCTTGCGGGGACAGCAGCTGGAACCAAAAGGCAGAGCAATTCAATTCAAGAAAAAGAACTAGAAGAAAGAAGAAGGAAGGACAGGGCCGGCTACAGCTGAATAAAAGACAATACGATGTGGTTGAATAGGAGAGAAGGGAAAGGGAAAGATGGGACTGAAAAGCACCAGGCTCTCGGTTTTTGCCTTGCCAATGCACGGAAGATTGGTTGAGCCACAATCGCCTGATTGCAATAATCACAGACCGATTGAATCTACACTCAGAAACATGTAAACATTGCGGGATGAAATTGATACATGCGCTGGCGTATGGTTTCAGTGCGTTGTTTTTTGTGCCCTTCTTTTTCTTCTTTCATGTCCTGTCTATTGCGATGCTAAACCAGCAACCAGCAAATCCACCGAAACACCTTGCAACTCACTAGCATACTACTCCCCGTAATTCAGATTAAGCACAGAACCTCGCTGAATTTTATCTGCATGCGAGTCCGCTTAAATGATTTTTAGTCTGACCTCATCACCATCGCCTACTCAAATGCACTTGTGACGTAACAACCTTGCGGCAACGCCATTTGTTATGCAAGTTGGCTTTGATGTTTTTATAGATAATGTGGTGATCTGCAAAAAAAACAACAACAACAACACTCATACACATCTCCGCTCACTGTTTCCTTGTCGGATATTTTAGAACCAATGCATTTCCTTCTGCCTCTTTCTTCTTCTCTCTATCCCGACGTTTTCCTTATCCCGTTCTTTTTCTTTGAATTCCTCGGCAATATACAAACACAATAATACTTCTTTTCGTTCGAGCGTGGACATGGAAAGCACACGCTCCCCAGCCTCCTTGTCGCGTTCTGGACATCGCTTCCCGGACTTGCAAGGGTTCGCTGATGTGACCCGGTTCATAACGCTGACAATTGCGCTCAGTGGCCTTCAATTTGTATGGTCGGTGGAGACGGGCCATGGCTCGCCATATCTGCTTTCGCTGGGGCTGCAAAAGTCCGCCGTGTCCCTTGTATGGCTGGCCGGTCCGCTTTCAGGGCTTATCACTCAGCCGCTTGTTGGATTTCTCAGCGACAACTGCACGTCAAAGCTTGGTCGTAGGCGGCCATACATTATCGGAGCAACGGTGAGCGCTATAGTCTGTCTGACGATCATCGGGTGGGCACGTGAAATAGCAGGCGGTCGGCAAGCAGCGACCGTATGGCTTGCTGTGGTTGCATTCTATGTTCTGGATTTTGCTATAAACTGCATCCAGGCCAGCCTTAGAGCCATCATTGTTGACATGCTGCCTGCTTCGCGCCAGGACGACGGCACAACCTGGGCTTCACGCATGATTGGAATAGGAAATGTTCTTGGCTACCTCATGGGATTTCTCGATCTTCCACGCTTGTTGCCTTTTCTTGGCTCAACCCAAATGCAGATCTTGACGACGATTGCGTCGGTCTCCCTGTCTCTTACTGTTTTTGTAACCTGCTACTACACAAAGGAAGTGCCCATTACTCACCCCTCTGTGCACGCTTCCGACAGCTTCAAGGTGTTTAGCTCGCTATTCGCATCGCTACGCACTCTGCCTGCTGCCATCAAACAGATATTCCGAATTCAGTTTTTTGCGTGGATTGGATGGTTTCCGTTCTTGTTCTACAGCACGACTTATGTCGCTGACCTTTATGTAGCAAACCATGGCAGCCCAGACAACAAGGCGATATCGGATGAGGCCACCCGCGCTGGGTCGCTTGCAATGTTTATACATGCTGCATCGGCACTTATATTCTCCATCGTACTACCCGCATTCACATACTCTGCGGCGGCAGTGGCATCGGCTTCGTCTTCCTCGCCGAGGCACTATTCTAGCACCCTGGACAACTCGTCTTCTCCGCTGTTGTCGATCTTTCGCAACATTAGCAACATCTGGCACCGCATACAGAAGAAAGTATCTATTAGCTTGACAACAATATGGATCATCTCTTTGTGTGTGTTTGCGGTTCCCTTGTTCTCAACAGCAGTTATCTCAACAACAAACAGCGCAATGGTGCTGATGGGCATAAGCGGGTTCTCGTGGGCAGTGGGGATTTGGGTGCCGTTCTCATTGCTTGGCGAGATTATAAGCAGTACTTCTGGACAGTCGACAGATAGCGGCCACAACGGTGGCGCAAGAGGCAATGACGACTACACACAAGTTGCGAGTATTGATACCGACGTGGGTGACATCCCATTGGAAACCATTGAGCAGGGCAACAGTAGGGATGATGTACATTTCCGCAGAAGCAGAAGTGCAAGCCGGGGCAGCAACATCAGTGGCACCACCAATGACGAGGACATCGTCGGCCGCGAATTGGAGACCCAAGACCCCGGCAAATCCATGTCTGCAGGCACAGTTCTTGGACTTCACAATGTGTTTGTTGTCATTCCGCAATTCCTCACTACGCTAGCTAGCAGCCTGATATTTGCGCTGTTTGAGTACATGGATAGATCCCATCCAAAGACGGAAGGTGGGCAGCACGCCAAAGAGATAGGAATTGTTTTGTGTCTTGGCGGGGTTTCTGCAACAATAGGAGCCTACCAAGCGTGGAAACTTTCTCGCTTCTAGTCCCAATCTGCAAGCACAGCACAAGTTCTTATTTTCTATTATTGCTATTTGACGGTTATGTCGATTGGATCTGTATGATTGCTGTTTGAAACGACCATTTGCGTTTGTTAGCATGGAAATATGCTGCAATATCAAAACAAATAAAAAGAAACTTTAAAAGACAACTGGCAGAGCTTGAGTCAACAATTATCCAGTGGCATCGTTCAGCGCAACACAAACAACGCCCTTTTGATGGCCCTTGAATTCTCGTATAATCTCCCCAGAGTAGACGCTCCAGAGAGCAGCCCGAGTGTCGGTGGACACAGTGACAAGATAGTCAGAGTCCCTCGAAAAGGCAGCATCCCAAACCCACCGATTGTGATAGTTCAATGTGTGCATCAGCTCAACCGCCGGCTGAACCACCTCCTCTCGTGTGCCATTCGGCGCAGGAACTGGAGCCTCCGTAAGCCGCCACAGCTTCGCCGTGTGGTCTGAGGAGCATGTGGCAAGATAGAACCCGTTAGAGCTGAAAAGAACACGTGTGATTCTGTGGCCCTCGTGTGCGTCAAAGTTAATATACGGCTCCAGCTCCACTGTACGGCCGGCCTGCGGCGAGTTGTCTATAATAAGTCGGTACACAAATAGCTGGCCGTGGTTGTTGCCTGCAACCACCAGCTGGCCATTTGGCGAGATGGCAACCGACCTGACTGCAACGTCCGAATGTGGAACAGCCTGACACAGGTTTTCCTTGTGTCTCCAGCTCCACACGCGCACCGCACCCTTCTGGTCGCACGACACAATAAGCTCCTGGCGAGGGTCCGGATGGATTGCTATGTCGTTCACAATGGAGCTGTTCTTTAACACGCGCTTGCAGTTCCCCGCATATACGTCCCACCACCGAATGGTTTCATCCTCGCTGCTGGTGGCCAGAAACTTGTAGTCCTGAGTGAATTCCACGGCGGTGACATTAGCCTTGTGTCCGTCAAGCTTCAGCACTGGGGAGTCGGATGTGCCAAACACGTCATAAAGACTCACACTTGGGTTGCCTGCAACAGCCAGGTAGTGCTTGTCGCTGGACAGTGCCATGCGGTTGATTTGCGATTCGGTTGTATACGGAATCGTCCGCGTGCAGGTACTTTTCAGTGCATCCCACATGCGGATTGTATGGTCATATCCTGCCGTTACGAGTATGACTGGGTTCTCATCCATTTTGTCTGTCGAGCCTGGTTCCGGGTGAGTAGAGAGGAAGTTGTGTGTTTGAAGGACTTGGAATTAGGAAATGGAAAACCGCAAAGACAAAGCAGCGAAAGAGGAAAGCAAAAGAATAAAGGCATTCAAAAATAAAGCTTTAGAAAAGACTGTCCAATCAAAAGGCATTATTCGTC
Organism: Coemansia sp. Benny D160-2; assembly: GCA_027595805.1. NCBI lineage: Eukaryota > Fungi > Kickxellomycota > Kickxellomycetes > Kickxellales > Kickxellaceae > Coemansia > Coemansia sp. Benny D160-2. The sequence goes on along the minus strand of JANBOK010000053.1, from coordinate 27,102 downwards.
CATCACTGGAAATAAGCTTTCCACCCAGCACAAATCTTTGTGATTGGCAGACAGCCAAGTGTAAGGGCCACTGTGGTTCATCTGCCAAGCAAGCAGCGCTTTTCTTTTCCCGAATTCTTGCTTTATCATTATTCCATACTATAAAGTATATTATATTCACATTTATTTATTTATTGCTCTTACTTTGCTTTATTTCGCACTGCAGAAGGCACGACAACGTCTTTTAGCAACCAGTTTTTAGACATGAACATTACACAAAAGATCAACGATGCTCCGATGGTATACGAGGTCGTCGCAAAGACCCGCGGCATCCAGGATGCAGACTTTGACGACGCAATAGACGACTTGATTGACTCTGAGGAGGTATACGATCTTATCCGCGGCATCAACGATCCCGAGCATCCGCTCACGCTGGAGCAACTCCATGTCACCAACAGAGAGCACATCTATGTCGACGACCACGGCAACCACGTTCTTATAGAATTCACCCCCACGATTCCACATTGCTCCATGGCTACCCTGATTGGCCTGTGTATTCGCGTCCGCTTGCTTCGCTCCTTGCCCGAGCGTTTCAAGATTGACATCAAGGTTCGCCAGGGCACTCACCAGTCCGAAGACCAGGTTAACAAGCAGCTCAACGACAAGGAGCGTGTGGCTGCCGCGCTCGAAAACACCTATCTTTTGGACGTAGTTAATCAGTGTCTGGCAACAGCCGCATAGGAATCGTGTCGAAATTTGGCTTTTATTTACTTGTACTATTTGTGGCATGCTTTTTTCGTTAACCACAACACGTGGGATAGAGAATATATACTGCATATATTCACCCCTCAAATAAACCCTTAAAATACATCTCCACGATTCTAATACATGTAGAAAAGGGATAAAAATGAAAGTATTGCTTACTCGACATTTCCAACCACTGGAGTGCTGATTGTTGGGCTGCCATGAGTAGCAATGTCTTCGTCCAGAATGCGTCCATCCGATCTCTTCGGCGGAGGTCTTGCAATGATGATGCCACCATTATCGTAGTCGTCGTTGTCAATCGAGTCAAGCAGGTCACGGACATCTTCGGGTAATGGACGGCCATACATGTCAAGATCCTCTTCACCGCTATAATCATCGTTGGGCACTGCTTTTTTGCTTGTACCGCGTGCAGTTCCCGCATCAACAACGCTGCCGTATGGATAGTAGACGCTTGACTCGGAAATGTTTGATCTGGGAACAATCCGTGCTCTGTTTTCGTTAACGCTTATGCTGGCCAGATGCTCGCTGGAGTGGACGGACAGGCCGTCGTGTAGCGCCATACGCAGCTGGTCAATGTTAACATGCGGCGCAAGTATGGAATCGCGCCGCATTTGAGTTTCCCAATCCACCGACACCCGTGCACGAATGTCATTTACTTGGCTAACTGAGTTCTGCATCTCTCTCGCAGGTGCGCTATCTTCGCCCGGGTTGCACAGCATGCGGTCAACGGATTCAGAGTCAGACTCCCAATAGCCTTCGCCGGTGCTACCTTGTTTTGATCGAAGCTCCTCGTATTGAGCAGCCACATCGGCCCCAAGCATGTCCATGATTGAAGCAGGGCCTAGCGCCTTTTGGAAAAAGGCAATATCTTCGCCGTCAGTGTTGGCGACATTATTCACTGATGCGCTAGCAGCCTCTTTAGCAGCCTTTTCGTCAGTACTGTTGATGTAGAGCGATATGGCAGGCAGTCTATTCATACAGACGTCTTCTATTTCGGAGCTCCAGACTCCAGAATTTCTGGCTTTTTCAATCGTGGTACTGACATTGGCCTCCGCAGCACTGTCGTTAGTTGACAAGCGTGCCGCCTGCTTGCATATCATGCCTAAAGTGGTAATCCACGCCTCGTTCACATTAATCGGAGCACAGCTATCGACAATTACCAGCGTGTGTTTAATTGCGTGGCTACGCTGGGCACATAACAACCCGTAGAGTACGCCTGCAATAGCCGCGTACCCGGCAGTGCTTGCCAGAGAGGCATCTGATTGGTGCTCCTGTCTTAAAAGCCCACCAAGCTTCCTGTAAATCGCCTCTACAACTTCTGGCTGCCACGAGTCGTTGCTTTCTTGGTTCGCACCATTGGCGTGGTTGTGCTGTAGAATTAGAATAACGCAGTCAGCAGCCTGAATGCGCAGGGCTTGGTTCTCGTGCGACATCAAGGTAAATACAGGAGCAAATGTTCTGAAAGGCAGCATAAATGCGCATGTAGGGCTTTCCTGGGCAGCCTTGCAATTAACGAGCACAATATATAGCACCTGAACAAGCCAGTGCTGGCGTATGCTGTGTCTGTTTTGGACATCTCTTTCCGATGAACCCGACCATTTCAACTGCATTCTCTGCACAAGATACTCGATCATGTCTGCCACTTGGTTGCTGTAGTAGTGATGTCTCGCAAGTCCGCCAATAGCTGCCAGTAGGTAATAATAGTCGGAAGGAATGTTTGACGTCTCAAACTCACGACCAATGTCAAATTCGTTTCCTGCCAGCATTGCCTTCAGAACTGCTGAAAACACGCTCGAGTCGGGTACCACGATCCGCTTGCCAGCAACAGACTCGATCAAGAACGTAACAAGCACATTAAGCACATCCATAACGGAAATACCAACCAGCACATGTGGCTGACAAAATAGACGCTCTAGGATACGACTAATGCATGTTCGCATATTTGCCTCTTTTGAGCTGTCAGCAGCCTGTGTTTCTGGTGGACCATCCGTTTGTCGGAGTACTGCGCTGCCTAGGCCTTTGAATGAGCTTGTGCTGTTATTCAGTGTGCCGCCAGCGTACAGATTTGATGCATGCATTCCATTTGTTAAAAGCCCCAGTATTTCAACAATAACCATGTTTCGGTCCTGAGATTGGAGATTTCCGATAACATTTGTCACAATCTGTACACATAGTGGAGCTGGCTGCCATTGGAGACCTTGGTCCAGTCGCTTGAAAATCTCTGCAACAATCACGTGAGAATGCTGTCCATGAGATCCACGGACAAGGGTCCCTAAGCACAACCACGCCCACCTGCAAAGCACAGCGCTGTTCGGGACAGCGGATAGGTCTGACATTTCATCGATTGTGCCCAGCCGGTCCTCTGCAATGGCGACGCTAACAGACTCTCCTGGCGTATAGGTTTGCGCGATGCTGGTGACTATTGCTTTGATCACGCACGGGAGCTCATAGAAGCAGTCAGCGGCATAGGTTGCTCGGCTCTCTGCAACCGCTTGGATCGCACGTAAGCCCAGCGCAGCCAGAGATAAGTCGGTGTCTTTCTTGCTGTCGCATTTCATTGCAAACGATGCAAACGTCCGGATTATCCCACAGTAAAGCGCACATAGGTCCTTGTCTATAGCTAGTGCCGAGCCTGTATGCTTTCTGCAAAAGAGTACAAACGTCTGCATAGAAGCCTTTGAAAGAACAGACTCATTTAATGATAACCCTGTGTTAAGCGTCTCAAGCGCGTCCTTGGCAAAGAAGTGGAGGTCGTCGCCGCAAGCTTCGAGCAAAGCGTCGAAAATGCAGAGGGTAACACGTATGTCAGAATACCTGTGCTTCTGTACATCTCGTAAAGCTCGTTTGGAAAGGTATGTGCCGACCTTTGTTAGCTTTGCCGGCTTGCTCTGCGCGTAATATACAAGGTATGATAGCTCGTTGCTGTTTGGCGAGGCATTATTATCCTTTTCCAAAGGAAAGCAGCGCTCGATCAGAGTTGCGTGCTTGACGTATCGTCTATAAAACGGATTGAAGATAATAAAGTCAGGCAGTGATTGAGATGATGCTGGAAATGGCTGTGGCTCAACACAGCTGGAGCATGAGAAACATAAAAGATCCGATAATTTGCGAAGAGCTGATGGATCTCCGACTGGCTGTTCTCGGCCAATATTCTGAGACAGAGAAAGCCCAGAATAAGAGCGTGGATGGTGGGAAGATGGCTGAGTCATCATCATATCAAAAGCCTAGTATGGTTGCTATGGCAGCTCTTCTTCTTGCACACGACGGGGACTCTGGAATGGCTAAGGAACAGTACGCGAATTTTCAGCGGCGAGACAAGATGCATTTGAATTCTGATATGTAAATGAATGTGCGTATGGTTTTCCAACAAAAAAAAAAGAAGGAAAGCAATATCTAGTCTGTTGACAGAAAATAGCGTAGCATGTTCATTCGGGCAGCAAAAGAGGAAAGAGGAAAGAGGAAAGAGGAAAGAGCAACAGAAAAAGAAAAAGAAGAATACAAAGTAAATGAAGAAAAAGGAGCACCACAACCCTTAACAAGTCTATCTATAATAAGAGCCTAAAATCTTTGGTCGTTATAGCTTTTCATACTCCATTCCTCACCTCAATACCAGAGAGAGATGCTGATTGATATAGTCAAAGAAAAGACCTTGCAGTACGCCCACACATAGGCAAAAGAAGAACAGAGCTGAGCAAGTGGCTGTGTACCACGTTTAAAGACACCCCTAACATTATTATAGCACAACCGAGTTCTCACCTAACAAGAGGATTCATAGCGATGGCCAAACAAGGCTACAGCGATGGTTATAAAAAGGAAGGAATAATAAAAAGGTAGAATGAGCAGCACATATATATGAATAGAAAATAAATGCCACTTCAAATTCGCAAATTCAAAATGTAAGACAAGAAAAGCATTGAAAAGTGGCAATATATCGGTTACAGCAAGCATTCACTAAGAAAAGTGTGACTCTTGCTCAGTGCATCAGTCCAATCAGAAGCCTAGCTGCCGCATTTACAGAGACAATGTTTTGATCGCTTTTTTTGCAAGTGCCAAAGTGTTGTCCGCTCTACATATCGAACATCAAGACCTCTAAAAACATAAATTTCTCCTCCTTTTACTCCCGCTGATTAAGGTCGAAATATATATTTCTATTTGTGTAAGTTTTCATTGAATCCGATGCAGTCATTGCTGGAACCGTCCACAGGCGGATGTCGCAATAGCAGGAGACGTGTTATACAACAGGAAACAAGGATGTTCGTGTGAACAGACGATGGATGCGGCGGTACCTTGGACGAGAGAGCATTGATGGATGCGACATTAATGGATGCGACCAAATCTGCCATTCACTTTTAGCCAGATAGTACTATACAGCTGGTATTTGTATTTTTCAGAATGAGCTGATCTGGAATTGGTTAAATTGGCACATTGTCAAAGAAGACGCTTCTGTGCTTTCTTTACATATGCTTTTTTAACCATGCATGGGTATGGCGGTCATATCTGAAGCTCTGGCTGAGCAGCTGGAGATATCAAAGCTGCCATATCTGTGAGGGAAAGGGGCTTTCTCTATGCATTCGGAACAATTCAAGCATACACTCTTGCTAGTAAAACAAGGCAAATTGCATTGCGGTTGAAGCGTATGGCAGATTTGGTTAGCTGTATGAGCAATATTGCGCTATCTGGCAATGTCTGCATAACAGAACTGCCGTAGCTGGATTATCCCAGTAACAAGAACCAGGGGTCTTGGCGCGGAGCCTCTTCTCTTGGACTGCCATTGTTCTGATCTTGCTCTGTACGGTTTTCACCGCCAATTGAAGCGTCTTTCTTCTTACTGGTGCATCTGTTTCACGGTTGGACACGTACATCTCTATGCTATGCTATGCTATGTTGTGATTTTCCTGCTTGATCCAGTCCGATGTGTGCATCTTCTCCCCCTTGTATCGGCTATACACTAAATCTTTGCTATGTTCTTTTGATATGTGTTGTGCAAACACTCGTCTTTCTCTGAGAAGCGCCTGTAGCAATATGTCGCACGTTCCCGCTTGCCTCAACGCCACCGAGGAGGACATCCAGCTTCTGCTGAGCGCCAAGGCTCACCTTGGAGCGCAGAACGCAGACTCGCACATGCTTCCGTACGTGCACAAGCGCCGTGACGACGGAGTGCACCTCATCAACCCAGTCAAGACCTGGGAGAAGCTGGTTCTTGCAGCTCGCATCATTGCTGCCATTGAGGACCCTCATGACATTTGCGTGATCTCATCGCGCCAGTATGGACAGCGCGCAGTGCTCAAGTTTGGTGTGCATACCGGCACCCAGGCCATTGCAGGTCGCTTCACTCCGGGTAACTTCACTAACTACATTACCCGCCAGTTCAAGGAGCCCCGCCTTATCATCGTCACCGACACGCGCGCCGACGAGCAGGCCATCAGGGAGGCATCGTATGTCAACATCCCAGTCATTGCGTTCTGCAACACTGACTCCTCGCTGAAGCACGTCGATGTTGCCATTCCCATCAACAACTCGGGCAAGCACGCCATCGGTCTTGGCTACTGGCTTCTGGCGCGTGAGGTTCTCCGTCTGCGCGGCACTCTTTCCCGCGACGAGGCCTGGGATGTCATGGTTGACATGTTCTTCTTCCGCGACACCGAGGAGGTCAAGAAGGACCTGGAAGGTGCTGGCGAGAAGCCTGAGGAGGGCAGCAACTGGGAGGCTGCCGAGGGCGGTGCTGCTGCTGCTGCGCTGGCCAATGCTGCTGCTGGCGGAAACTGGGATCCGGCAGCCGCTGAGGGCGACTGGGGTAACGAGGGCGCAGCGCCTGCTGCTGACTGGGCTGCCGAGGGCGCCACCAACTCGGGCTGGGGCGCATAAAGGCTGACACCGGCACAACGGCCCAAGATGGCGGATGCTGATGCAGGAGAAGAGCCGGATCGCCTTTCCCTATGAGCTGCATCCAGCCAACTCCTCCTCTCTTTCTATGTGCTGCGAGGGGCTGCTAGCATTGTGTTTCCATTTCTTGTTGTTTTCGACTCTGAAAAGAAAAAATCATATTCTATTTTTCTATCTTGCTGAAAGTGATAGCCTCTAGGAAATTCTGATCTTGTCTGTCTCTCCTCTTGCTTTGTGTCTTCTCTCCCTCTTTCTCCACCTCTAGCTTTGCTGCCTGCTAATTATATCAGTTTGCTTTCATGGTTTTCACGGCTCCTGATTACTTCCCTGCTCTCACACGCGAATTCCATCGCGAGACACGCTGGGATGAGAAGAACACGTACTCGTCGTTTTGCAGGTTTTCGCAGGCAATTCTTGATTTTCAAATTCCCTATGGCGTGTCCGTAAGCACTGGTCGCAGTGTGAGCAATAGTCTGAATTCACAGCTCACCTTCTCAATGGTGCCTAGCAGGGCCTCCTCAATCGGATACCTTGCATCGTCGCGACCTCTCTTTGTCCATGCTTCGCCCAGGTCTCGCCAGAATCTTGCTTCTGGCAATGTCTCTAAGTCTGTAGTCGACCCTGCTGGTGGGCTTGGCCCTAAGATTGCCATTGGGGAGTCAGCAGCCAAAGACGGCCATGATGAAGCCCAGGTGCTGACTGGATTCTCGCCGTCGATTGGGGCCGGCGCTGGCGTGGGTGGTGGTGGGATGGGCAGCACTGAGCCGCCTCCGAGCTTTGCGTCTGCCAGGCAGCAGCAGATCGAGGATGAGCGCAACTTTCTGCAAAAGATACGTGCTGGGGTGTGGAAATGCAATTGGAGCGCCGAAAGGACGGACCATGATTCAGACGCTGCCACATCAGGAGCGGCAGGCTCTGCAGACGATTTTCTCATGGTTGCACAGATGTATCCTTCTCTGTCGTCCATTACCGGCTCGTACACGGTACGCAGGTCGCCCACATCGGAAGTTGCAGTGAGTGGGATAAGCGTTGCTGGTGCACACCCAGATCTGCAGCTTGTTATGAAGCACACCGTCAATACACGCAAGTGGAGCACGGAAACTGTACTCGGAACCGATGGCAAGCTCATTGGGCTGCGTGGCCAGTACAACGCTGGTGATGTCCAGGCGCTGGACAGGGTAGCGTGTGCGTACTACAGCGAAGGTAGCAGCAGCAACGAAGCCAGACAGGCACTGGGCGATGCAGTCTCTGGCAGGTTATCCTTTGGCGGCGAAGCCTACTACGGTGTGCAGGAGTCGAGCGGCGGCATCTCGCTGGGCGGACGGTACCGCTACGATCTTCCGCTTCTGTCCGAGCTCACGTGCGTTGTCAACCCGATCATGGGCCACATGTCGCTTGCCTGGGCCCAGCAGATGCGGCCGCGGCTGTGTGCAGCAGCCAGATACAACTTCAACGCCTTCAGTCTAAGCTCTGACCTTGCAGCTGGGCTTGAGTGGCAGCTGGACGACAGCAGCATTGTCAAGGCGCGATGGAACGGCTCGCAAGGCCTGCTTCTTCTTCTTGACGCCCATCTCAGCAACATGGTTTTTAGCATGGGCATTGCGCTCGGTGGGGCAGACGCCGCTCATCCGCTTGCCGCCAGCAGCTCCAACTCCAACTCCAACTCCAATGCCGCCGCTGGTGCTACTGCCATGGGGATCGGAAAAGCTCCATTGTCTCAGACGGGGATAAGACGGTTTGTACGGTCCTTTGGGCTCCAATTTCAATGGTTTTTGTAGCTGCCTCCCAAAACCAAAGCTTCTTCTTTTGACAAGAGAGAGAGAAAAAGCCCAAGACAGTGGTGGTGTCCATAGAAATTGGCAACATGAAAAGTTTCTTTCCTCTCTGCCCTGCATTTATCTTTTTCTCCTATTTTTGTATTGCTGCGCCTTTTTTTGAACTCTTCCATTTGTGAATTTCACTCTAATCTTTATCTTTTTCTATCGTCTTTCTATTCTATTCTGTTCTTTCGGCTATTACTGAACCCACTGCTCTTCCACACTTTGACCATAATAGCACCAAGGAGGAAGACAGCCTTCTTTGCATGTCGTTTACAAACCCCGCGTCCTTCCTGCTTGTTTTTTGTTTGTCTTGTTCTCGTTTACTCTAAATTCAGCTTGCTTACCAACTCTACCCGCCTGCCTTTCTCTCCTCCGCGCCGAGAATGACACAAGATAGGCCGCTTCACAACATTGATGCGGCTGAGACGGCTGCCAACCCTACCACCACATCTTCCCTGCACACACCAACGCCATTACTATACTCCACTGTCATGAGCAAGCAGGCAGGCTGCAACATCTGGCTCAAGCTTGAGAACATGCAGCCCACACAATCATTCAAGCTAAGGGGCATAGGGAACATGTGTGCCAAGGCGGTACTTGAACATAATGCAAAGCGGTTTGTGGCAGTTGGTGATACCAATGCCGCGCTGGCGGTTGCATACAGCGGGCGCCAGCTTGGCATTCCTGTGGTTGTGTTTGTTCCTGCTGGTATCCAGCCATCAGCAGTTCGGCCAAAGATCGAGCTTGAGGGCGCCGAGCTTATTGAAGACGGGCGCTCAGTGAGTGATGCTTACAGCGCTGCATGTGTATATGTACAAAACAACGACGGTGCGACCTTGGTTGACTCGGCAGACAACCCTGCCGTTATATCCGGCAATTCAACAATTATATCAGAGATCAGCATCCAGCTCCACCGCAAGGAGCCAGCCGCTGTTATTACGCCTGTCGGAAGCGGTGGCCTCCTTGCAGGAATCGTCACTGGTTTGCACCAATGTCGATGGCAGCGGGTTCCGGTGATTGCCGCCGAAACACACAACACCAACTCATTTCAGCAAGCCCTTTTGTTTGGCGCAAGTGAACAATTGCCAAAATCCTGCGACGCTGCTGGTTGTGACAAACAAAGTGGTGTAGATATGTCAAACAAGGCACATGGCGGCGACAGCAAATTAAACACGCCTTCTGCATATCCGTCGTTGCTGCCGCCCCTGCACGGTGAGGTCTGTGGAGATGGCGATACTAGAGATGTATTTACGGGTGGTGGCAAGACATATGCGAGACCTGACTCTGACGGCGTATATCCATCATGTATACGCGCTCGCATGGGCGGCGGCGATGCCCGGCAACCAGAACCAACAGTAGCAACGTGCTTGTCTTCTGGATCCACTTGTATGAGGGCGCTGGAGCTGTCCCAGGCACATCCGGTGGTTCCTGTCTCAATATCTGAGGCAATGGCGGTTGAGGCCTGTCGTCGTCTTTTAGACGACCACCAGCTTCTTGTAGAGGTTGGAAGCGCAGCGGCTCTGAGTATTGTTGGTAAAGGCATCATTCACCAGATTGTGCCAGATCTTGACCATGACAGCCATGTTGTGGTAGTGGTGACTGGTGGTGCAAACATCAACTTTGAGCGCTTGGAGGCATACCGTCAGCGATTCCCATTCCCTGCGCCAATTATTGCAAAGTCTGGCCAGGAGATATTTCTGCGCATGACCGACACTGCGCTTCCAGCAACCGCTGGCTCTACGACATCACTGTCAGCGTCGACAGGCTCGGTTAGTGCATCGCCAGTGCCGACCAAGCCTCCACCGGCCTCACTTACACCGGTTCCTGTGTCCAAATGACCATGTTTGTTGCAACGATTGTATAAAGGTATGCGCTTTTGTTTTTGTGTTCTAACAAGTATTATGAATACAATCGCTACGTATCTGGGGTTATATTTGTGGACCAGACATGTTCCTATTGCTAATATCAACTATTTGGAACAAAACCCATAGTGTTTTGGATTGGCTTGCAAGTCGGCTTCAGCTTCATCATTATCGTTATCATGCTTGGCTTTTATCTTGTACCTACTGCAAATCATCATAGCTTTGTTACAATATTCATACCTAGAGACTGCTTTCTCGCGTGGCCACATATCTGGATCAAAAAAAAAAACAGCGTCGGAGACTAAAGTATGGCAAAGTCCAAATACACATATGTACGGAACTTTGAGATCGAGAATAGGCTGCTTCCCAGCACATGGCTTGTTGCCCGGATCGATGGGCAGGGCTTCACAAACTTTACAGCGCTGCATGGGTTCCGGAAACCAAACGATGTCCGTGCGCTGGACCTGATGAACCGCGCGGCAAAGATGGTGATGGAAAGCATGCAGGAGATCGTGTTAGGATATGGCCAAAGCGACGAGTACAGCTTTGTTTTCTCCAAGGATGCCAAGGCCTACGACCGACGCCAGAGCAAGCTCTCGACACTCCTGGTCAGCAGATTTACTTCAGCGTATGTGTTTTACTGGGGCGAGTTCTTTCCCGACACGCCGCTGAAGAGCCTTCCGGCGTTTGACTCGCGGATTGTAATGTATCCGTCCAACAAAATACTTCGCGACTACTTGTGCTGGCGCCAGGCTGACTGCCACATCAACAACATGTACAACACGTGCTTCTGGGCTCTTGTTGACAAGGGCGGGCTGGATCGCAAGGAAGCTGAGAAACGACTCTCGGTAAGTGTTTTTTGTGGGCGACATCCAAAGGAGGCTAGAAATATGCTGGGCGCCGTGAAACTCTTTCGTCCAAACGATGAATCGTCCATTTCTGCCATGCTTCTGGCGATGTGTGGACAGTCGCACTAATCTGTGCTTTTGTGTTTAACATTAATTTAGGGTACGCTGTCAAAGGATAAGCACGAACTGCTGTTCAGCGAGTTTGGCATAAACTACAACAATGAGGCAGAGATATTCAAAAAGGGAAGCGTTTTGGTCCGCGACAAACAACATACGAATGTGGCTGGGCCTGATGGCCAGCCGACTCAACGAACCAGTTCTGTCGTCAGCATCCTCCACTGTGACATTATCAAGGATAAGTTTTGGACGCAGCATCCAGAGATTCTCGGAGGCAAGGCAGCTCGGACGGAAGAGTGCGGAGATTCTGCAGGCGCAGAGTGAGTCTGAGGAATGTGCTAAAACACCATTGTCGCCTTCTCTTGAGAAATTTAGATAATATTTTCAGTATTTTTGGATTGTTTCATGTCCTGGCTGTATGGCATTTTGGGATATATATAATACAATGGACAAGAGTTGCTGGATATACCGAGTCAGGTGAGTAGCAGAGCTGATTAAGATAGTTTGCTATCGAGTAGATACTGGAATGTGCAGCTCTTTCGATGAGAATACTGCTGGTTCAGCCGACGGACGGCAACAAAGGCGCCAGCGACAATAGCACCTCTTCTTGGAGGACAACGCACGATTTTATTCGCGCACACACGTGTTCCGAACATGCAGACGCCAGAGGCGCTGGTATACGTGTGTATGTGAATTAGACAACGTGTCTGAAGTGATGGAATATGAATGTGCAGACAGCGGAATGGCGAAGAAGGACCCTTGAGTAACATTGCGCAACTGCTAGCATGCATTGGCAGTTCCGTTCTGCAATATATATGAGATGCAGCAGCAGTTGGAACGGCGGATTAGGGAGGTGTTGCATGCGGCGGATGATGGCGTTGCGTTATGTGGTCTGAGGAATTGCGATCCGGACACTGCACAGCAATCCAGCTGTCTGCAGATGAAGGGGGGACCCTGTTCCGTGCATGTGCATCAAGCAGCACAGACATAAACGATAGATGTGGGAGCTGGGAGGTGCGAATTAGAGGCCGCCACCAGCAACAGAACCAACAAAAGATAATAATGTTAGACGACCCTCTTCCTCCCAAAAAGGGCAATGACGATTGCAAAGACAGGTTGGTATCTGTCTGTCTTTCTTTCGGTTGGATTGGTTGATTGATTGGGTTGGGTTGGGTTGGGTTGGCTCATCACATCATAAAAACAATGCACAGCAAGCAGCAGGTTGTTGTTTTTCTTCATCGATTAAAAGGGGGCATGTTCATATGCAATCGTCCCAATGATCTGTAGATAAACCAGCCAACCAAGCCCATTCATTCATTTTCTTTCTCCACAGGGAAAGCCCCAGACAAAGCGGACCTGCGTCTGGGTGTGTGTGTGTGAGGGTTTAACGCGGGTGGGTGCATGCTAAATGCTATTGAAGCCATTGTTGTTCCAAGAGCAGGAGGAGGGGAAACGGAGTGAGAGTGGCTTTTGCTGCGTTTTCTCTTTCTGCTTGGCAGCCTTTAAATGCAGAGCAAAGGGAGGAAGAAGTGCAAACGCACACCAGCACCACGACCACAACCACAACCACAAGAAAGCACATTGGCAAGACCTCTTTTTCTTTTCTTTTTCAACCAGCAATATCAGCAGCACACAGTAATTGATTTGTTTTCTACGCTTGGCGTTCACTTCCACAACCAAAACACACTGACTAACTCGTCCTCCTCCTCCTCCTCCTCAATCCTTGTCTGGCAGATAGACAACAATCATCGCTTGGTTGCTACGGAATGGTCGGAAAGAAGAAAAGCAGCAGCAGAATAAGAGAGCAACAGGCCAAGCCGAGTGTGGCGGAGACACAGGCACAGGCACAGATACAGGCACAGACACAGAATGTGACGGACGCCAGGCCTCCGGAGGCAGATGGCATGGCAGCAGAGCAGAGCAACGCCAATATCAATGGTGGTGTCAATGGTGATGCGCAGAAGACAAGCCCCGAGGAGGATCCAGAGATCAGCGGCGACGGCACCGAGGTCATCAACTCTGACGGATACCTGGAGCAGCATCGCGAGTACTTCAAGCAGAGATACGCGCACTTTAAGCGGTGGGTGAAGGTAATCGACGAGAACGAGGGCGGCATCGACAAGTTCTCGCAGGGATACAAGGAATTTGGGCTGCATGTGACGGCGGAGGGCGTGCGGTATCGCGAGTGGGCGCCAGGCGCCAGGGAAGCGAGTCTGGTGGGCGACTTTAACGGATGGGACGTCAATGCGAATCCGATGGAGCGCAACGAATATGGCGTGTGGGAGACGGTGGTGGCAAACACAGCCTCGGGAGAGGTGGCAATTGCGCACGGCAGCCGCATCAAGGTGACGTTTGTTAGCGGCAACGGCGAGCGCATCTACAGGCTTCCTGCGTGGAGCACTTATGTGGTGCAGGATCTGTCAAAGAGCCCGATCTACGAGGCAGTGTTCTACAACCCGCCAAACAAGTACCAGTTCAAGCACAAGAAGCAGGAGCCAGACACGGATCTCCGCATCTACGAGGCGCACGTGGGGATATCGTCGCCAGAGGCACGCGTGGCAACGTACAAGGAGTTCACACGCGACATGCTGCCGATGATCAAGGATCTGGGTTACAACGCAGTGCAGCTGATGGCGGTGATGGAACATGCGTACTACGCGTCGTTCGGATACCAGGTGACATCGTTCTTTGCGCCGTCGTCGCGATACGGCGAGCCAGACGATCTGCGGGAGCTGGTAGACACGGCACACTCGCTGGGACTGTCGGTGTTTCTGGATGTGGTGCACTCGCATGCGTGCAACAACGTGGAGGATGGACTGAACCAGTTTGACGGCACAGACCATTGCTACTTCCACGAGGGCGGACTGGGACGGCATGAGCTGTGGAACAGCCGACTGTTCAACTACGGACAGCACGAGGTGCTGCGGTTCCTGCTGTCGAATCTGCGGTACTGGATGGATGAGTTTGGATTCGACGGATTCCGGTTTGATGGCGTGACGTCGATGATGTACAAGCACCACGGCATCGCGTATGGATTCAGCGGCGACTACAACGAGTACTTTACAGGCAACACGGATGAGGATGCGGTGGTGTATCTGATGCTGGCCAACTACATGAGCCACAAGGTGTACGGGCGACTGGTGACGGTGGCGGAGGATGTGTCTGGAATGCCAGCGCTGTGCCGGCCAGTGAGCGAAGGCGGAGTTGGATTTGATTACCGACTGACGATGTCGATTCCCGACATGTGGATCAAGCTGCTGAAGGAGAAGCGTGACGAGGACTGGGACATGAGCCACATTGCGCACCAGCTGACAAACAGGCGGTACCAGGAGCGCGCCATCACGTACAGCGAGTCGCACGACCAAGCGCTGGTTGGCGACAAGACGCTGGCATTCTGGCTGATGGACAAGGAGATGTATTCGAACATGAGCGACCTGACGCCGCTGACGCCGGCCATCGAGCGCGGCATGGCGCTGCACAAGATGATCCGCCTTGTCACGTGCGGGCTGGGCGGCGAGGGCTACCTGACGTTCGAGGGCAACGAGTTCGGCCACCCCGAGTGGCTGGACTTTCCGCGCGCAGGCAACGGATCCAGCTTCCACTATGCGCGGCGCCAGTTCAACCTGGTGCGCGACGGCATGCTGCGGTACAAGTATCTGTATGCTTTTGACAAGGCCATGATGGAGCTGGAGGCCGAGCACCGGTGGCTGTCGGCGCACGACCAATGGGTGACGCTGAAGCACGAGGGCGACAAGGTGCTGGCATTCGAGCGCGGCGGCCTTGTGTGGATCTTCAACTTCCACCCGACGCAGTCGTACGCCGACTACCGCGTGGGCGTGGCGTGGCCAGGCAAGTACACTGTTGCGCTGGCCACCGACGATACGCGCTTCCTGGGCCAAGGTCGCATCGATGGAAATGTCGCGCACTTTTCGACACCGATGGAATGGAACGCACGTCCCAACTACATCCAGGTCTACCTGCCGGCGCGCACCGCAGTGGTTCTGCGCCACGACTAGGCGCCATCTAGTACTTTTTTTTTGGAGTGTTTCTATTTATTGAAGACAGCGATTGAAGGCAACGCCGGAGCCATGAGCGGTAAAGTGTAAAGTGCAACGTGGAAAATGAAAGGAGCTAGGCGAGGATTCCGCCGCTGCCCAGACAGTAGAGCGGCGCCCAGAAGGCAACGCCGGCCAGCGACCCCGACAGAACCTCGCTGGCGCCATGAAAGTATTTTGCGGTGAAGAAGAGCAGAAAGCCCCACACGCAGACTAGCGCGGCAGCGGCAGCCGTAATGGCATAGCGCACAATGGCGGCTGAGCGCGACAGCGGAGCGGTGGGCGGGGCACGCAGCGGAACAAGCACCTCCTCGGCCAGAAACAGCGCCGAGTGCAGCAGCAGAAAGCAGTGGCCCGAGATGTCGTGGCCGCCCGCCCACAAACCGCCAGCGGAACGACAGGCGCTCTGCGAAGCAAACGGCGCCGGCGTCGAAGCAAGCGAGCACTCGCCGCCGGTGGCCACAAAGAGGCGGTCGAGCAGCGGCGGCCCAAAGAACCAGCGCACAGCAGCAAGCCAGTACAGCGTGGCCAACACGTAGCGCACAGCGTGGAGTGCGGAGGCAGCAGCAGGGCGTGAGCGAGTGCTGGCGGCAAAGGCGGCGGCAAAGAGCGCTGAAGTCCAGGCCCAGGCGAACTTTGCAAAGTAGGAGTTGAGCGGGTTGCGGCGGTTGGCCCACACAGAGACAAGCGGCGGAGCAGCGAGGGCGGAGGCTTCGGAGGAGAGCGGCGGGCGGCGTGCGGGGCTGGAGGCGATGCCAAGAAGCACGGCGGCCAGCAGCGGCACAAGCAGCGCGGCGGCAAGACGGGGGCGGGGGCGGGTTCGAGAAGGCAGCATGGGAGGCAGAAAGCGGGAGACGGAAGCAAGACAAAGAGGAAGCGAAAGGGGGAAAGAAAGAAAGAAGCGGCCGCCGGGCGGGGGAAGGCGAAAGGAGACCAGGCGAGACGAAGAGAGGGGACGAGGGGTCAGAGATGGCTTAACTTGGCTCTGGCTTGGCTGGCGCCGGCAGGGGCGGCCACGTGAAGCCCAGGGCAGCAATCACCCGATCGCTTGCCGGCGATCCGCCCGCGTCCGCGGCATTATTCGCAGCAGCGCCCTGACGCAGCCAGCAGCCGCACGCATACCGCACGCATGGCCGCGCCGCCTGCGCCAGCAAGCAAGCCTGGCCTTTTTCTTTGCCAGGTCTTTTTCTTCGCCGCCAGCCGCGCCAGCTACCTCTCTCTGCTCCGCTCCACACCCTTTCTTCAAGGCCCGCTTTTTGCCTCTCTTGCCATGGTCTCCTCGCCCTCGCCCTCGCTGTCGCCCTCACCGTCGCTTTCGCCGCTGCCATCGCCATCGCCATCGCTGCCGTCCGGCGGCGCACCGTCCGCTCATCCGGCGCTGTGGTCGGTTGGCGATGTGCAGCGCTGGGCGCTTGGGCAGAGCGCTGTTGCGCCGGTTGCCGCGCTGCTGCACGACCACGCCGTCGATGGCCATGTCCTGCTTAACTATGTCACAAACACCGTTCTCGCTGAGGAGCTGGGCATCGCTGCCTTTGGCACCCGGGTCCACATCCTCGAAGCCATCGAGACGCTGCGGTGGAGCGCCGGCATGTGCCAGCGTGCGCGCTATGTGTCGCCGCCTACGCTGCCGCCTACGCTGCCGCCGGCTGACGGGTCGCTGTCGCTGTCGCCGTTTGCGCGCCGCTCCCGCTCTCGCTCGCACACGCCTGACTCCGACCATGCCAGATCCTCAAAGGAAGCCTCGCCCGCCCACGCCCATGAGCTCCCTCACTCGCACTCCAAGCGCTCGGCCTCTCGCGTTGCCGACGCCGAGAAGAAGCGCCAGAAGCGCGCTGAGCTCAAGAAGAACCCCGTTCTCTACGCCGAGTATCTGCAGAAGGAGCGAGAGCGCAACGCCCGCCGCCGCGCGCGTCTGCGTGCCGAGCGGGGCCGCTCCAGCTCCGGCTCCAACGCTGCGCCTGGCGCTGGAGCTGGCGCCGCTGCTGCTGCTGCCTCCTCTTCCTCTTCCAGCGCCCATGCGCCCGAGGCCACGGTGGCTTCGCGCCTCGACGCCGACACCTTCGACAGTAGCGCCAATAATCCCACGCACGCCACCGACGCCGCGAGGCCGGCGCCTGCCTACACGCCGTTTGCTGCGGCTGTGCACATCCACAGTCCGCTGCTGCCGCCGCCGCACAACCTGCGACACAGCGCTGATTCAGCTGCCGCTGCTTCTTCTTCTTCTGCCGACGCCGCTGTGGGTGGCGCCCTGTACTTGCGCCAGCACGACTACGCCCGCCCCGCCGTCCAGACTCGCCCGCACTCCTCCCGCTTGTCGCAGGAGCGCACTGCCGCCGCCCACGCTGCCTAGCGCCCTCCTCACAGGCTGCCTCACATACACATCACAACACTACATTACATTTCCTATTCTTATCAGCTCATAAAATAAAAAGTATGTACCATATTACGCAGACCGCCGCTTGCCGCTGCCTCCGCCCCGCCCCTCCATGCGGATTGCCGCTTACCCGTCGCTGCTGCAGCGGCCTTGGCGAGTGCGCCAATCCATCCGCTCTCCGCTGTGCGCGCGGTGGTTACTTCCGCCTGCTGCTCGACGATCCCCCGCCCCGTCACATGCGCTGCGCCATTGCCATTGTCACTGTGCTGTCTGTCGGCCCTTGTCCGCCGATCGCCTCCAGCGCCTTCTCCTTCTTCGCAATCCTCAATTCCCGCTGCTGCGTCTCGCTTGCTTGATTGCTTTATTTTATTCCGCCCACGCTTCTCCGAAAACCGGTGAATCCTGTGGGGCACCCAAACCACTCTCAAAAGTACAAAAACAGAATCAGAAAAATCTACTTTACGCGCCAAAGCGCCGTGCTCTGCCTGCGTACTGTGGATCTGCCTCCAGTGCTGTGTGCTTGTGCGAGAACATCCTGTTCACCACTCCCTGCCGCTGCATCACCTTGAGCTCCTCTTGTGCCTCCAGCACCGCCTTCTCCACCATCTGTGCGTCTCCCAGCGTGCTTGCTGTGCGGAACCGGTCCCGAGTCCGTCGGTAAAAGTACTTGCGGAAGTTGTACGTCTCAAATTGCTGTGCTGCCCTCAGCGAGCTGCGGTACAGCCGCAGAAATTCCGTGCGTCCAATCGTCATTGTCTTTGCAACTGTAAAATACTAATTGATTCGGAGTGCTTGAGAAAACAAATGTGTTCATTCGGTGGAGATTGAGAGAGAAAAAGATGGAAGAAAAAACTTTTATCCCTGGCCACAAATCCCGAGAATCCGCCGAAAATCAGACAAGCAATTCCTGCTGTTTGACTGGACGCCTTGTGAACGAATAAAATGTTCACTGTGAAAAACAACAAAAATAGCACCACCAGGTTTCGATCCTGGGACCTCAGGGTTATGAGCCCTGCGCGCGTCCTCTGCGCCATGGTGCTTTTTGCTGGCGGTTAGTACTAAGCCCATTCGCCGGCTTTGATTTTCAATTTTAACAAACCAGCAGACTTATCTCACATGCTTTGGCATAATGACACATTATAATTGTGCTGTATTTTTGCTAGGTTAATACACCTTTTTGACTACTTCACAATAGCTCGGAAGTGTAATAGACACGATAAAATATAAAATAAAAAAAGGTAGAACCCGTTGTCTGTGTACTAGAAAATAGACGCACTCCTACCCAAGGACACGCATGGCCATCTCAAACCCAACAAAGGTCGCTGCATTAGCCGGTGCTGCTCGAAGAATGCATGGAGTGATCCCGCGGAAGAACCCTCCAGCACCCTCCTGCTTCATAATCTTCCGCACACAGTCAATTGAGCCGCTGTACTTGCGCGATCCAGCTGAAAACCCGTCGGTCTGCAGCTTGCTCTTGACGACATCGATCGGATACGATGTGAGCCACATTGCAAACCCAGCCGCAGCCCCATACAGGCATACCAGCCCAGAAGAGAGCTCAGAGCGAGCCAGGCCCGACTCTGCCATCTTGCGCTGCACAAGCGCCTCATACGCCAAAAAGTACATGCCATATCCGTTGAATTCGCGAATGACGGTTGGAATCTGTCCCTTGTATATCCCGCTGATCCCGGCTCCGCGATAGATCTGCTTGATACAATCCAGCGGCCCGCTGTACTGCGCAGACGCACCTGCCGTCTGGACTTGCAGGCGCACTCTGATGTGCTCAACCGGCCCTGAAACAACACTGTTTGCAACGCCAGCAGCAGCACCCGCCATGTAGAGCTGTGGTGCGCTGAGCACTGGCGACTGGCCCATTGGTGTGTTGTTGATCTGGGCAAAGGTGCGCTTCATGTGCTCCACTACCAAGAACTGAATCGACACGCATAGACCAACGCCAACCAGCGGCGTGGTCGTTCCTTTGTAGAACCCGCCGAACCCATCGTTGCGGATCGTCTTGCGCACAGCATCCATGGTTCCGCTGTACAGATCAGGCTGGGCCTGCAAACGAACCTTGACAGTATCAAAAGGCTGGCCAGCAAACACCTGCGCAATACCACCAACCGATCCAGCCACACAGTCCTTTACGGCGCGCATCGCACCATCGTCTTTGGTCTGCACAGCAACCTCGGTCATTCTAAGAAAAGAGAATATTAATGTGATAAAGGGAAAATGTATCTCGGAAATGAAAAGAAAAGAAAAGAAAAGAAGAAAGGGAGTAACGGAAACACCCCCCAAGAACTAAAAAGCGCCGGTATGCTGTTTTGCGTGTGAATCGAGAAACGCCCGCGCGGAGAAAAAAAATTCAAATGTTCCTTGATGAGAGTCTGATACTTCCATTACACTGCGCACCACGGATCATTATGCCATCATCATCATCATCATCATCATCTGCTATAGCCAGCACACAGTATCATCGCTCTGAACCAGATCTAGTAAATTAAAGCATAGCAAAACCGCCTGCTTAGCACTACAAATCTTTGCTTACAATGGCATTGATATATATTTTCTACATTATGTGTGCCTATTGTGCGGTGTCTAACTCTACCATGTTTAAGCAACACGGTAGTGTGTCCTAGGTTCATATAGGCTTCTCCGTTGCTAAAAACCAAAACTTTATATCAACCTTTTCAGCGAAAAGCAAAAAAACCAGCCCATCAAAATCTCAGTTTTTTATAACTATCAAAAGATCAAGAAAGGCTAGTTACTACACAAACACAAAGGAACAGAGCAAATTATCTAGTTTTCAGCCTTGGCACGCGTTTCGATAACTGGCACTGGGTTAGATGCGCCAGCCTTGCCATTGTCCCACTTTGCGAACTTTATGGCGACTCCCTCGCGCTTTGCGACCTCCGAACGCAGCTCGGGCTTGACAACCCGGCGTAGGGCCCGCGCAGCAATGCTGCTATACTGGAGATAGCTACTTTGCTTTGCTTAGACGACAACGCATACATGTAAAGTAGAAAAATACTTGTGTGGCACACGGTTACAAGTTGGTTAGTGTTTGCTGGTCCAATTCTGTCACATAAAGAGCCATCTGCAGCTCCCAATTGACGATTTGGCTGTGAAAGATAAAGGTCGACACCAAGCTACTACTATCTCTTCGTACTTACTTCATACCAGCAGCTCTCCACGCAAAAGACATTTTCCAATCAGTATAAAGCGATATGGTGGTATTTAGATCCCGTCTAGAAAGCCCAGAAAAAGAATAAGAGGTAAATTGGAAACAGCAAGAAAAAGTAAAGAAAAAGAAACAGCAGATTCAATTTGCCTTTGATAAAGCAGCATTTTCTCTCTTTTCTCTTGCAGGCTTGAAAAGATAATAAAAACCATGCCCAGCCAAAGGTATTTTTTATTGGTCAAAAAGTTTATCAGAGCCAAAAAAAGGACCTCCACAAAATGAGAACTGAATCAGTGCAGTGCAAAAGAAACCCCATGCATTAATAGTCTCAGTTCTAGTGAATCGACTTGAGATACTCGCTGTGTAGTTTATCCTGAGCCGCCTGCTCTTTGGAAAGCTTCTTTAACTTGCTCTTGGTCAGATCAGCACCTTCGCTGTCTTTCGTTGGCAGCCCACTTTCATCCCAGTCAGAGTAAAGAAGGCGCATTTCTGGTGTACGGAACATATCTGCTGGCGAGAGCTTTGCTTTCTGCAGCCGTAACTGGCGTTTGGCCTCATTCTCGCGCGCCTGTGCGTCCTTCTTCTGGCGTCTGGCATCTTCCTCGGCCTCGCGCTGCTCACGCTCACGTCTGAGCAACTCGGGATCAGCAAACTTGACAAGCGCGCGCCCATCGCCATGGTCGTCAATGATGATTCCTAGATCGGGCAGATCCTGGTCGCGGACCTTGTCGCAGAGAGACAGCAGCGCCTTCTTGTCGCCTCCAGCCAGTGCAATGTCGCGCACTGCGTCACGAAAGTTGCTGAGCACATTGGCTACCGGAAGAACTATGGACTCGCGATCAACCGGCGCACCGCCGTCAGAGCCAACAGATCCCAATCCCCAGCCAATAGACGATCCAACACCGTCATTGACAAGCCCAAACACACGCACAATCTTTGTCACATAGAGCGCAACAGACTCCACAATCTGCGGATCAATACTTGCGCGTCCACGCTGCAAATAGATGTTTGTGCGCGCAATGATCTCTTGCAGCGCACGCATTGCTAATGGCGTGTCAAATGAATCCAGCAAAGCCGCATGCACCCGTCCCTTGGTATCGTTTAACGCTTCCATAAGCTCAAGCTCTGGCCCCTGGAAACGACGGGTGCCATCTGAATCCTCCTGACGAAGACGGAACTCGCGCAGCAATGCATTCGTATTTGTGAAAAAGTTGGAAAATGTGCGTTCCACAGAAATGGCACCCTCCATAGAGTTGCTGTCGTAGTAGAGATTTGAATCCCACTGTGACAGCAGAAACAGGATGCGTATCTGACGAGCCGTGTTCTTCTTCAGCGCCTCCTTTATGGTGACAAAGTTCTTGAGCGACTTTGACATCTTGCTCCCTTCAATATGGAGATGCCCTGCATGCAAAAAGTAGCTGACCCATTGGTGATTCTCAAAGCACGCCTCGGATTGGGCCATCTCGTTATCATGGTGCGGAAACGCAAGGTCTATTCCACCCGTGTGCAGGTCTATGTGTGGCCCTAGGATCTCGCTGGCCATCACGCTGCACTCGATGTGCCAGCCTGGGCGGCCAGAGCCCCAGGGACTAGGCCACGCTGGCTCTCCAGGCTTGGATGCCTTCCACAGCGCAAAGTCCGAATGGCTGCGTTTGGAAGAGCTATGCACACTAAGCGACCCTTCGCCATCCTCCTGGCGGCGCAGGTTACCCTTTGCTGTCGGCTCAAGCTTTGCATAAAAGTGGCCGTTTTTGCCGTCAAAGGCTGCAACATCAAAGAAGACTGAGCCTTCGGATTCGTATGCGTATCCGTTGTCAATGATCCGCTGCACAAACCGCACTATCTCGGGCACAAACTCAGACACGCGCGTCAGGACGTTGGGACGGCGCACATTGAGCGCATCCATGTCCTCGAAAAAGTCCTTTTCCCAGTACGCCGCCAGATCACGGAAGATTCGGTGTTCCGTCACTGTCGACCCAAGCCTTTTATCGAGCCACAGTGCCACCACATCCTCCGACGCACTCAGCAGCGCAGCGAGCTCTTCCTTGCCTGTCTTCCCTCCAGCAACATTTTCATGCGCCGTCTTGATTGCACTGGCTGCTGCTTCCGCTGCCGAATAGTACATGGTCATCTTTGGATCGCCATTGGTAAAGGCCTGGTCCTTCCCATTGCCTGTGCTCAAAGCAAAGGCATTCCACTCGCTGACGTTGGCAATTAACGCTCCAAGCTTTTCCTTGACAAAGCTGAAGAACGCGGACTCCACATCTTCAACCGCCTGCTTGGTCAACACATTCTGCTGCTCCTGGTACTTTTGAAGCAGATGCTTCTGGCGCGCACGGACAATGATCTTGTCGTCAATATCAGTGATGTTCATCACCACATTCAGATCATAGTTCAGATAGTCCTCCATTATACGACGGATAATGTCGAATGTCATGTAGTTGCACGCATGGCCCATATGAGACGCATCGTACACCGTTGGCCCACACCCATACCAACTAACATTGTTGCCGTCCTTTGGCACAAACGGCACCTTTGACTTTGTGATCGAGTTGTACACCGCCAGTCCGGTCTGCGGATACGTCGATTCTGGCTGTGTCCATGGCGAGACGGATTTGCTATCGCTATTTGAAGACATCATTGCGAAGCTAGAATTCCCACAGCAGAGTGATTTCAAAGCTGTTGCTACGGGCGATGCTCTATCCACGTGTTCGTGATACGGTGCGCTTTTCCGCAAGGGTGCTTTTGCAAGAACTGTGAGGCGAGGAACTGTTGCTAGTAGTTTGTAGGAACGACGGAACAGAACCATGAAAGTGCAAGCACACGGGACACCTGCTCTAGATTGCAAAAAGAAGAAAAATAATAAAAAGCAAAGAAAGAAAACCCAGTGTCATCAGAATGAATACAAAACAGTCATATTACAAAGAACTTTTCTTTCACAGCATTCCCTGCCACCTCGGCTATCATAATCGCAATGTTGACAAAGAATGAGCAAATCAAGATTAAGAATCACGCCATTGTCGTTATTTCTTGCCATCTTTTACTCATTCCCTGCAGCGCAGCTCGGATACTCTTCACATTCTCTACAGATGCTGGCTGGTGGGTGGGTGCCTCAGCCTCATTCTCCGGTAGTATTTGAATCAAAAGACACTGCTGGCCAATGCTCTGGCATGACACGCCCTGTCTCCTCCGTTGCCATGACTGCAAGCCTCTCGGTTCTCGACCTTTGTTTTCTTTTCAGGATCCTGGCTTGCAATAGACAGGAGAGCAGCCCTGAGACGAGGCTATTGTTTCCCATGTTTCACATACTACATTAATACATTTGTGTGGTCCGACTCTACATCGACGTACTCCAGAACCAGCAGAAAGCAAAAGATTTTGAGCAGCATGTTAAATGCTATTATGACTCTAGTTCCCCAGTCATTATTCGTCCACACATTTGCGTGGCTGTAAATATCGAAACAAGGGGTTAGATGTTGCACTCTTAACCACGCCCAACACTTCCGCACATGCTGCAACGATCAACTTGTTTGCCAATGCATCCGCTTATTTTTTGCAGCATGTACATCCTGTTTCCTTGAATTGCAAGTGCCATATGCAAAGAATTTGTGATTCACGATTCTACAATGGCTTGTGCATTGGATTTGGCTGTTTTGTTCATTGATCGGCAATTGCGAACACAAAGCACAAAAGACGGCGTCACTTTTTAAAGCAACAACAATGGCCGCTCATTTCTACACTATTTACTGCCTGCCAGTGTTCCCAGTCGCTCATATTACTTGCTGTTGCGATATCGCTTTGCGCATGCATATCCTGGTTTCCACATCTCTCTGGTTTGGTGCAAGTAGGCCAACGACACCATGGATCACCAATGGCCGCAGAATTACTACCAAATCGGATTCGCACTCATTGGGTGTCATCGGTTGCGGCAAAAGGTACTCACTTGTATCTCACTATTGTCATTTCTTGTCATCGCGGTTGTATACAACATCTCACTCCTATTCGCTGGCCATCCTGCATATATCTGCAATTTCTATTATTAATTGGCAGCGGGCTTGGTATTTATTAGATGGTAGAATCGTCCTTTCCGTATTCTTTGTCCTTTTCATAATCATTTTTGTTTTTTGCTTTTTTTGCTGCGAATTTCTTGGTACATCCACCGATTTGGAATAGACATGCTCATTGTCAGAGAATAAATCTACAACAAAACATCACGCCAAATGATTATCGGATTCTCACAATCTCTTTTGCCTTACTAGCAACATGTCACCTATGGATATGTTTATTGGTAGTACACCCCTTCTTTTGTTGCTTGTCTTTGGCAGATCTTGTTTTGGAATCTTGTTTTGGCCACAGTGGGTGTGGCTAGTGTGAAACCTGGATTGCAATGTGGATAAATCTCTAAAGCTGTATAAAACAGCAATGTTTGGACACACGTTTTCAACAACTCTATTCAAGCCACAATATCTACTGCATGTTTTTGTTGCCACCTTCTGTTTTCCACAATACGATTTGTTATTTACACATTCCCTACACTCGCCTATCCGTTTGAATTTCTTTTGTTCTTCAAGAATGAGCACTGCCTATCATGCTGAAAAGCTTACACAACTAGGATATAGAGATGCACACAATATACATTTGCAGCAAAATAGCTTGTCTAATATGCAGGACAGCGTTGTTGCAGTGAATGGTTGCCTTCTATTATCTCCAGATTTGTTCCAGACGTACATATCAGCCGAGGTGCCTCAGAAACATGACACAAGTGATTCTATAGCATTTCGGGATTATAGCAACAACGAGTCACGATGCTTTGATCCATCATTGGTTTTGTCCATGGAGTTTCTACACTCTTCTGACAACGATAAAACAGATGCCATGCAGTCTAGTATAGAAAACATTCAGCCCTTATACTATAGCCCAAATGACCATGCCAGTGGTTACGAAACAAGTGGAGTCGGACAGAACAAAGATCCCAATGTCCTATCATTTGCCTACTTGCATCCATCGAGACAATCAGAGCTGCAGCAGACAACCCGTCTTCGCCGAAATGCTGTATTTATTCCACGGACAGTCTCTGACACTATTTGCCAATTCTATAACCAGCCCCCCGATTCAGAACCACAAGTGCAATGCATGCGAAAAAGTCGTCGTCAGTCAAAGGAGAATGTTGACAGCTCCCTGCCAACATTATTACATAGATCGCCATCAGAAAAATCGATATCACGAGGATATGACAGTAGTATCAACGCAGTACTCTACGAGTGGCTGTATAGCAACATTGATCATCCATTTCCTTCGGCACTAGACAAACAGAATCTAATGAGCAAAACGGGGCTTACAAAGATGCAACTTAAGAACTGGTTATGCAATGTTCGTAGACGCAAACTTTCCAAGGTTCCACATCGCTCAAGAAAATCGAAATATGTTCGTGATTATAATTAGTTCAAGTATTATACAATGCTACAAACAAACAACTACAAACGATATTACTACATAGCTATATTTATGTGAGCAATATTAATTCTTCTGTAACAATCAGCCATTATTCTATGGAAATATGTTTACAGTTGCTAGCTGCATTGTCATTTATGCGCCATTGAATCTTAGAAATGAATATTAAAACTATTATAAACTTAGAGTGCCATTGGTTGATATAATTATGTGTAGTTATATTACTAATTATAAACATTTTATATACTTATACACCTTCCCCATATGTCTTTTATCAGGTATTAAACTGCGCGCTATATAATTTACTTTAAACATCATGTTATATCAGTTCACATACCTCCTCAACTTGTTATTAGTATGGTGTACGTGAGTTACATTGTTAAGAAACTTTGAATAGGGTGTATTGTTGGTACATCTATCGAATGTTTAATATATCGAATAAAGCAAAAACACAATTTGCATGAACATGGCGGCCATCGATGGTGAAAACTTTATATTGAAACTTGGAACTACTGAGCAACCAACTTTTTATTTTATATTTAATGTTTGCAAACAGACAATTGTAGATATTATTAGTTCAATTGTTTATGAAATAAAATGGGTGCTAGTTTTTGCTTCCACATCACGGAGCTTCTCTTCAATTGTTTTTGTGTTTAGCTCGCTTACAGGTTGACATAGCAAAGTATTAACAACATTCTGGAATTGGCCAGGAAGCTTGTCCAGAAAGATGATATCTATAATTGTGCTAATAGACAATCTGCTGTCATCCA
>JANBOK010000052.1:0-40850 GCA_027595805.1 Coemansia sp. Benny D160-2 | reverse complement strand
AATGTTACTCAAATACAGCCTCTATCACAAGATGCAGTAGCAGCCAGTGTTCACGAGCCTGCACATGTTCAAGGAAGCAAATTAGGATGGTGAACGTGTCCTCTTCTGCAATACAAGCCTCGCTTTTAAAAGAACAATCTACATGTGTAGATGAAAAATAGTGGAAACTGCATTGTTCATAAGGCTTGTTTGCAATGAACACGATATGGCAAAAGCACATACCATAACTTGCGCAGGCGAATGGCGCTTTCAAGGTTGCTGGCTTGCACAGATCCACAGTATCTTTCTGCACCAAATATTTGGACGACGTGCTGGGCTCAAATCAAGGTGTATGCTCTATAATTCCCAATTGATACAGCACCATTCTGCTGCCATGCAGCGAACTGAGCCTACAAGACAAGATTTCGTGCAAAAGACCCCTTGAACGCAGAGTCAGCAGGATTAAGGCGATTATCCAGAACACATTTGGCCTTCATACGTACCAGTCTGTGCACGAGCACACTGGCCGGACTGGTTGGCATTGCCTAATGGCTCTTCCACTTGCCTTGCACTTGTGCTTGTGGGCTGGTGTTTTCCCCCCATCTAAATCCATGGTGGCCTGATTAGTCCTGGCTGTCATTTTTTCTCTTTCTCCCCCCCCCACCACACGTTTGCTTCGTTTTTTTTGTGTAAGGGGGGAAAGAACCATCACAACACGGGCTGTTTCAAAAGAGGGCGAGAACCTCCCTCGATTTCTCCACTCTTTTTTTGCTTTCTTTCTCACCGCCTTTATCGCCTATTTAATTATATAAAGTTGTTGATTCTTGCTCACATTTATTTTCGCCTGAATCATGTTCCGCATTGCCCGCCTGGCACGCACTGCCGCCCCACGCAGCACCCGTTCGTACTCGTCTGGTCTTTTCACCCCGGCAGAGTACGAGGCGTCAAAAGAGCATGCCAGAAGTAAGCTTCCAAAGTGCAATAATTGACACTCGTTTCGCTAGAATGATTCTGGCATAAATCCCACCTTTGTCTCATGCTGTCCAAAAGAAGCCGTCCTGGCTTTGAGACGCAAAGCTGTGCATTGATAACACTATCTCTCCGATATCGGACATAAAAAGTGGAGCCCAGCTGTACTGACAGAGCCTATTTTTATATTTGTATGGACCATGTAGATGCTGTTGAGACCTGGCGCAAGATCTCGCTATTCCTGGCCCTGCCAGCATGTGGCATCTTTGGGTATGTCGCTACCAAAGATGAATTTGACCATATCCACCATATGGAGCACGACCCGCCAAAGTTTGTTGGCTTCCCCTATCTACATGTTCGCAGAAGCAAGTTCCCCTATGGCGATGGTGAGCACACTCTATTCTGGAACCCTCTTACCAACCCAGATCCCGAGGAATAGGCAGATGGTGTTGCTGTCTTAATAGCACCGAGTTATATCACAAGCCAAAGCAGCTGTTTCAATTGCGATAGAATCCTTTATAAGAGGATACTTTTTTTTAAATGATTGTCTTTATTAAGAAATTTTTGAGACAAGAGCGATAGTAAATTTCGTGAGTTTCGAAACATTACCTAGTGTTCTGCTGCAGGATGATGAATAAAATACAGGATAATGAGTGTTGCTAACTGGAAGAATCCTTCTGCTGTTCAAAAAACGACTGGATGTCCTGGTTAGTGACAACCTTGCCGTTGCTGGCAAATGGACGCAGGAACTCCATGAGCTTGCTGCTAAGCGAGCGGTATGCGAGGGCAGCATCGATTGCTCGCGTGTGGTCCATAGTCTCCAGTTGTTTCAGCGCCGAATCGTAGAGAGACTCTCCACGCGTCTCGTCCTCCTCGGGTTCAACAATGTCATCCTCCTTGATGAGAAAATGGAGCTTTCCAGCCTCGATCTCACGCGTGCAGTCGGTGCAAACACAGACATCGCTGGTCCAACCTTCCTCCAAAAACATATCGAATTTCTGCTGCATCGCACCAGCACCGTCTCTGTCGCCGCGTAAGCAGCAGGGGTTCGGTCGTGCTTTCTTTGCGGCTGGTTCGCTGCTGCCAGGTTCGCTGCTGCCAGATTCTTTGCACTGGACCAAGTTCACGGATGTATCTTTGCAGTCCAAAGAAACTGAATCCTTAAAGCATTTCACAATATCCGTCACAGTCCCCTCCTGCGAAACCAGACCGCGCTTCACTTTATCTGTGTTGATATGGCGAAGAACAGCATGGGCCGCCACGCATTCGCGACACACGTAGTCGTCGTACTCACCCTCCTTGGGCATTGCCCCGATGCAAGAGTCGTGGAACCAGTCGTTGCACACGTAGCACAAGACCATCTCTCTGGATTCCTTGTCTGGATCATAGTATCTGTCGCAGCGGCAGTAGAAGCCCCAAAAGTTGTGATTGTACACATTCTCTGCGTTCTCCAGCTTCTTCAGTGCCGTGCGGGTCTTTTTCAGGCTACAGCAGGTGCTATGTGACTCTGACTGCGGTAACAGGCGCCTTGTGCCACAGTCGCATCGGAAGCTTCGCTTGGTGAACAGCTCAATAACCTCATGGCCAGAGTGGCACTCGATGCTGCACGAGTAGCACATGCCTGCAGGTAATGTCTCATTCTTGGTGCTGGCCTTTGCGCTGGCAGAAGAGCAGTACTCGGCAGGTGGATGTGTGCATGTTAGACACGCGTACAACGGCTGTCGTATGTATCCCTTGTCAAATGTGCACTCGTCGAATCTTCCAGGCAGCACCTCAGCAGCCTCGCGCTCAAGATCAGCCTGCTCCTGAAGATAGCTGGAGGCGGTGACTATGTCTCCCTTGCACTCGCTGTCTTCTGTCGTTGTCATGGTGTTAGCAGCAAAGAAAAAAGAGTGTCCTTTAAGCACAAATTGCAATAAGGCTAAGAACAACAAAAACAGCAAGAAAAACGCGAATCAAAACCCATCAAACAGCAATGCATTCACGGGGCTTTGTTCATGCATTGTTTATTCGTGCTGAAAATGTTTGCTTGAACGCAAATGCTTTTTGCAAAACAGGGCGTACTGAATCGCAACCTTTTTTGCCTTCTTTTATCTACCTGCCATTTCGCTTGTCAGAACATTGCATAAATCGCTTTTTTTTTAACCAAGATAACAAATCTTCTTCTCTTCCCAAGGCTGCCTATACACTTTGTTTCCCCTTCATTCTATCCGCCAGCTACCTTGCTTTGCAATCCAAACTCGGTTTCCGCAGAAGCAAAATGAACGTTGTTGGACTTCGAATCAATCGCACAGCTACTGTTGCTAATGGTAAGGGTTGCGTTTGTTTTGCGTGCTCGCTTGGCACTGGGATTACTTTAGGGATACTCTAATCGTCCAAATCCTACAGATCACAGCTGATGGAATTACTAAATCCATCTCCTCCCTGGAAAAAGCACAAATACTAATTCCATTACGGCTTTCACAAAACAATAGTGTTTGGGCGCTCGGCGATGGGAATTCGCGCACCAGCAGCCTCCGCAGCCAGCGCCGCGCGGCTCTTAGCGATCCGTCCGTTGTCAAAGGCAGTGGCCACTCCGCGCACGCATGACGAGATTATTGCAAAGCCAGATAGCGCGGCCGAATACGTTCTAAGCTCATTGGATAAGCTGTACAACTGGGCATTCACCGCATCGACATGGCCCATGACGTTTGGGCTTGCTTGCTGCGCTGTGGAGATGATGCACATGGCAGCCGCCCGCTACGATCAGGATCGCATTGGGATTGTATTCCGCGCAACACCAAGACAGTCGGATGTGATGATTGTGGCCGGAACGCTGACTAACAAGATGGCTCCTGGGCTGCGCAAAGTGTACGATCAGATGCCGGAGCCGCGCTGGGTTGTTTCCATGGGCTCGTGTGCCAATGGAGGCGGATACTACCACTACAGCTACTCTGTTGTGCGTGGATGCGACCGCATTGTGCCTGTCGACATCTATGTTCCGGGCTGTCCACCAACCGCTGAGGCCCTGATGTATGGCATGCTGCAGCTCCAGAAAAAGATCAAGCGCAACCGCGTCACCACAATGTGGTATCGGAAATACTAGACAAGCCCTCAGGAAGCTTCCGCTATTTCACACATATCATTTACATCTCTTCAATCTCTTTTTCTAGTGTTCTTCTCTTTAAATATTTCTACAAAGCTTCTCTCGCCTCCGTATCAATCTCACCTTTGCAATCATCTTTTGGTTCACGTTTTGCTGCTGGCCAATGCCAATAAGTGAACAAACCTTTATCATTCACGTGCATGGAACCAAACTCTTTGGTCTGGCAGTCTGGCTACTTTGCATTTACTTGCTTTTCTTAGTCCTCCTATCTTCATCATCATTCTCAAACAAGCGGTAAAAATCAACATATTGTCAAAAGTATATAAATATCTACAATCTGCCGATCTAGCGGATACGCTTGGGATTCATACGTGCATCTGCCTTTGTTTTGTATACGGACATAGTTTCTATCTGTGGGTCATACATATCTCGTCCGATATGACAGGAGGCACTCAATTGACAAGGTCCTGTTTCTTGAAATCCAGGGCAGCTACTAGCGCTGGCGTCAATCGCAGTGCTGTCGGGCAAAGATGGTATGTTGCACCAATGCACAAGTTTGAAAAGTACGACCCGTCGGTCATTGAGAGCGACTGGTACGAGTGGTGGCAGAAGCAAGGTCTATTTAAACCGAGCAAAAATGATGCACAGTGCACCATCAAGACAGATTCGGGCGACTTTTCGATGCTCTTACCGCCTCCAAACGTTACAGGCGTATTGCACATTGGCCATGCGCTAACCCTCTCTATCCAAGATGCGATTGCGCGGTGGAATCGAATGAATGGGCGCAGCGTCAACTGGGTTCCAGGCACAGATCATGCTGGAATATCCCTGCAGTCAGTCGTTGAAAAGAGGTTGAAGCGAGAATCCGGAAAAACAAGGCATGATCTGGGACGCAAGGAATTTCTGGATCTGGTGTGGGAATACAAGCGAAGCCATGGCGATCAGATCAAGAAGCAGACAATGCGGGTTGGCGCATCGTTGAACTGGGATAGTGAATACTTTACAATGGATGCTCACCACTCACAGACTGTCCGTGACGCATTCATCCGTCTCTACGACGACGGACTGGTTTATCGTGCAACAAAAATGGTGAACTGGTCATGCGCTTTACAGAGTGTCATTTCGGATATTGAGGTAAGGCTTGTGGATACATAATGCGATTGTTGCTGATGCATTTGCGTATTATTCTCATCCTAATAAGATCCGGCTTTCTATCTGTGATGTGCTAGTCGATCGTAGGCACGATGTGTCTAGTTGGCTTATCTCTTTTGGTCATTAGACACTGCCATATCGATTAGAGAAGGCGCCCATGCGTGGTGTTATGCACATACATGTAGACCGGCGTTCTATGCTTGTACAGTTGGCTTGGATGCAATATGCGCAAAGCAAACTTTTGTTCACAATGCTCTATTTTGGAATTGCGAATCTAAAATGGGGATTGGCTCTGGTGCACAGTCCGTATCTGGATACGCGTAGATGAATACACACAACAACGTCTCTGTTGTCGATTTATATTATCTTTTGCTGTTTCTGTCAATTTTCTATGGTTTTAATTATCGGGTGTCTGTTGCTTTCTATACTATAGGTTGACAAGATTCCCACTAGCGGCAGCGTTCTTGTGAATGTTCCTGACAGCGGTACAAGGTATGACTGGGATGCCCAATTCGTTTGCCTTTTGATGATTTCCAGGCCTGTGCATGGCGGCCCATTTTCCTTTAACAGTCTAGCAAATAGTGGGGTGTCTTTATGCAATAAGATGAAAGAGCGTTCTCTTTCCAATTGCATGTTTGGGGATGTTATACATTAATTTGCAAAGTAGGACCGGATTATTGCATTTATTGTCTCGTTCTGTATTCAAGCATGCAAATGAAACCATTTTCCATTTGGATACATTGACTGCACTAGTCTAACATGCCAAAAATTTACTAATGACGATGGCATTTTTATTTGATTGTCAGCTGAGATAATTGGTAGAGTCGAGTTTGGTGTGCTCCACACCATCATGTTTCCTATCGTTGATCCCCCAAAAGCAGGGCCAAATGCCATCTGCGTCGAAACAACACGTCCGGAAACCATGCTTGGTGACACTGCGCTTGCAGTGAGTTCCACGGATATCAGGTATAAGGTAAGAAAGCTATGCCATGCCAGGAAAGCATGTCTTACAGGCCAAACGGCTGATCCTTGTACAGCTGACCATTGTTAGCTTTTCTTGATACGTAGGCCAACAGGGCTGTATGTGATAATGCTAACGATGGCTTTGTGCTGTTCTTGATATTGGAGTCTAGGGTTTAATTGGGAGGATGGCTGCGCATCCACTACTAAAGAAAAGTATACCGATTATCTGCGATGATACACTCGTCAATCCGGCATTTGGAACAGGTGTTGTAAAGGTAAGTCGGCAACGATTGTAAACCCGTGTCATGTATTAATGGCACAGCTCCACATTTGATTTTCATCCTACAGAACACACCCCGGCATGGGTTGTTGTTGTTTCTGTTGTTGTTTGTCATGTGTGGATAATAATGGTATCTTTTGTTTCTTTGGGCGTGTTCTTCAATATGAACTCCGCGCTGCTGCTGTAGATCACCCCTGCGCATGATGCAGACGACTATGCTTGTGCTCGTCGGCATGGACTTCCGGTGGTTCGGGTGTTCGGTAATGACGGGAGGGTTGTCGATGAGCCAGGTATTGCAGTGTTTGTTGGGAAAAGCCGCTGGGAGGCACGGAAAATGGTGATAAAGCAGCTCACGGACTCTTGTGCGTATCTGGGGAAGCGCGACGCTGATGAAAGCATTATATCTGTATGTTCGCGTTCTGGAGACGTCATTGAGCCAATGCTGATGCCTCAATGGTATATTCGGTGCGACCAGCTTGGCCAAAACGCAGACAGTCTGGTTGCCTCGGGCGATATTGATATTGTTCCAGCAAGACAGAAGGCAGTTTGGCATAGCTGGATGTCGGGTATCACGGATTGGTGCGTGTCTCGCCAGCTGTGGTGGGGCCATCGTATTCCGATGTACTATGTCTACTGGAACTCTGAAATAAACCGTGCTGGATCTTGGGTAGCAGCCATAGACGAGAACCAGGCACGCGAAAAGGCACTGGGGATGCTGTCTGCAGCTGAAAGGGACATTGCCGTGTCCATTGAACGAGGTGCGGTGTGCGCCATTTCACAAGACGAAGATGTATTGGATACATGGTTCTCTTCCGGTCTTCTGCCGCTGACCATATTCAACAACACAAGGAAAGACGAGGGCGGGGTGCTGGAGCCGTGCCAAAGCACTGCCATGTTTGAAAAAAAGAAGGCACTTTCCACTCTTCTAGAGACTGGTCAGGACATTCTGTTCTTCTGGGTTGCGCGGATGGTAATTCTGTGCTCACACTTTGCAAAGATTCCGCCGTTTTCTACGGTTCTGCTGCATTCTATGGTGCGTGATGCACAAGGCCGCAAGATGTCAAAGTCGCTGGGCAATATTATAGATCCGATGGATATTATAAACGGGGCTGGTCTGAGCAAGCTTGAGGATACAATGAAAAACGGAAACCTGTCCAAAGAGGAGCTGAGGAACAGCACAAAGGAGCTTAGAAGGATGTATCCACAAGGATTTCAGAGATTTGGTGCTGATGCCTTGCGGCTTACGCTCATATTGTACACGCAGCAGACACATCAGATAAACCTGAGCTTGGATAATGTCAGGGCTTCGTACTATTTCTGCAATAAGCTGTGGAACGCATTTCGGTTTATACATTTACACGCAGAAAAGCTTGAGTTGTCGTCTGAGAGTCGCTCCTCTGTGCAAAGGGGCCAGTACGAGGCATGGATGCATGGACTAGATAGGGCCAAACTGACTGTTTTTGACAGAGCGCTCTTGTCACAGATTAGCACTATGCTTAAGGTATACCACAGAGCAATGGAAACACGCAGGTACGCGGTGGCTGCCGAGGCTGTGCGCGACTTTGTGCAGAGAGAGCTGTGTGATAGGTATATTGAAGTCAGCAAAGCAGCATTGTTTGGCAATGCAAAGAACACAACCAACCAGGTAAGCTGAGAAGAATTTGTTGCCTGATAAAGAAATTTGACATTTGCTCAACCCGTATACTGCACTGGGGATAACTGGACTGAACTGAATATTTATTTTAAGAGCGGAGCAATTCATATAGGAGCCAAAATGCGTAACAAAAATCATGTTTGTGGCATTTGATATTGTGCTTCGAGCATTGCACCCGTTCATGCCATTTTTGTCAGAGGTAAGCGGGGTTTCTGGTTGTTTTTTTTGCTGTGTTTTTGCAGTGACAAGGAGATGAAGAGCGAGGTAGCACTATTCTATAGCACAAGTCATCCATGTGTTCTCATTGTGAAAGGATGGTATTACACTTCTCGCACAGATTTTTTGTAGGAGCTCTGGCAGCGACATGCACGCAGAGACGCAAGGGATGACATGTCGGTGATGCAGAGCGGATGGCAGGCACAGGACAGCACAGGTTTCATTGTAGACGATCCGCTTGCCGAAAACGAGACAGAGGTAAGTTTAGCAGCAGAGTAGCCGGTACCAGCAAGCAAATGACCAGGCAGGTAGTTGCATGCAGCATCCGAATTGTGTGTGTTTGAGAAGCCATTTTCGGAAATGAGTGCTATTTTTGTTTTGGAAATCGTCGTTGGCTGAGTAAAACACTTGCTTGTGTTGCTGGTTGTCCACGGTACAAAACGTGGGTGTGCTGAAGAGCTTGTGGGCAATATGAACTGATATGAAAGCGGCTACTTGTCTTTGAATGGCTGTATTTGGAGCTGGTGGGGGTATATAGCTTGTATTCAATGTGGTTTCGGGCATTCGATCGCTGAGGCAGCAGCATTCGGTGCATTTGGAATTGCCAACAGACGACGGATCGACATTCACAGTGGCAGTTGGATCTTTGGCGGACATGCAGGAGCAGCAGAAGGTGCGCCAGATGATTGTGCCACACATAGACTGTATTCGGATGATGAGCAGAGAACAGGGCGTGTGCATTCGTGTGCTTGGGAAGGAAGACGAGTTTGGAAAGGTAAACACTTGTGCTCACTGTCTGTTGCGGAATCTTTTTTTTTTTGAAAAAGTTAAGCTGTATGTGAGCCACATCACTGGTCTTCGGATGTTACCATGGTTGTTTGTTTTCTTCTTGTCTGGCATGCAGACGCATTTGTTTTGTTTGTCTGCACTGTTAAGCCTTGGGGATAAGAGTGTGTGTCTGTCTGCCCGTGCATTAAGGCATGGCAAGTGCATGGACATTGGACTCTACACCGCTCTTGTGGTTTGCATTTCTTTATTCTGCTTTGCTTCCACATGGCCTTATCCGGTTTGGTTGCTTACGCAATGCTTGCTTCTTTGTGCTACGGAAGCGGGTATTTGCGTACAATGACAGACGGATGTTCACAGTGACAGTACAACTGGACATTGCTAGTGCAGAACCTGAGAGAGATATGCGTGGGACTGCGTGTGTTGGTTGATTCTAGAAAGATATGAATATCATTTCTAACCGCGTAGCCTAATCATCTTGTTGACTCTGCTTTCTTCTTACTGTCCGAATGCATATAGATGGCCTCTGCATTTGCTGCAGATGGTGTTGTCACCGTGGTTGTGTCTCCACACGTCCAGGTTTTTGCCAGGGTTGCGAACGGACAACAGCGAGGGCCTGGGCAAATCCCTGCCAGGACACAGGAGGCGCATGCTTCAGCATCGTCCAGGCTTGAGATGGATATTGAAAAGCTTTGTCGAATGGTTGATAGCAATGGTTACCAGATGAACGCACCACGGGCTGTCAAGGAGAAGGATAGGTAAGCCGAATCCATTTTTAAAAGACAACACGTGGCGCTAATTGTGACGTCCACCATATAAATGAAGCTAGACTGCCAAGACAAGACCAGAAAATACAACCGGAGTTAGGGATTTCAGCAGAAAGGGATTTCCATGAGATGAGCGGCAATGGGACTATAGAACCACCGACGCTGTCTGCACCATTTTGCATACAGCGAGAAAAATTCAAACTCCGACAGTTAGCCGTCTGCTTTTCTTTTCCCCAATCGTCTCTCCTTTTATCCCCCAGCAGACCTTTCCCCCCATCTTGTATGCATGTCAACATGCTACGCTTATTTATGCCCAAAAAGCAATGTTACAAAACAGCCCAGGCACTGCAGCCCGGTCCAGCGCCAAAATAAATCAAAACAAAACGGCGGATACTTGTCAGCCAACCACGCTTTTTCCCACCTTGCGTTGACATGTTTTTTATAATGTGTAGCACAAGTCTCATACACAGCGGCAGTGCATATATGAATTGATGGGGGGTCTGCGGCGTTTCTATGTGTTTTTTTATTTCGTATGTCGTCTGTCATAATATTGATAAAACCTGCTTGCGCAGGTTCACTCTATTGTAGCGGATACTTTTGTACTACTCACCCCCTCCTTTTACTTGCGTGTAATTATTTTACTTTTTTTCTATATTCGTACGGGCTTGTAAGCCGGTAATGTAGGAAGAGGCTTGATATGCTGATAGCACGGCTTGCAGCAGCAAAACACTAGCACCCATAGTCTACGAGTGAGCTCTTGAGATATGTGACATGCGATTCGTGATATACGATGATGTGCAACCGCGTCAATGGCAGAAGAAAAGCAAGTGTCTGAAATGCACAGGCAAACACGCAATAAGGGGAAGCCTGTGGTGCTTTTATTGCGTGAATGGCACTAGATGCAGTTTTGATCGTTTGAGCGAAAACCCAGCATATCGTTTATGCTGCAAATGCGATAGACAAGCATCAATTCTAATGTTTCGAGGTTCAATGTTTTTGCAAAAATAACAATACATCATGTCAAAAACGTATGGACACGGAATAATAATCCTTGCAAACTTCCTTTATTTTCAGCTACGCTTGTTGACGTCTTAAAGCGCAGAATCTTAAAAACAGTAAACAAGAGCTGCACGCTTAACAGCCGCCAACTCGTTTCTTCTTCAAAAACGCGCATAAGCATCTGAAGCTGGTGGCAAAACATGGGAATCAAGAGAGAGAGGATAATTACAACAAAAACCCGAGGGTGGGTTGGACGGGCGCGTCGCATGGGAGTGTGACAAACCACCCCTCTGCATTTAACGCCTGGGCTGAACAAGCGAAGAGAAACGAAGGTCCCTTGCTTATTTCCTATTTACCCCTTGTTTGGCCAGACAAAAAGTATCTTTGTGCTTTGGAGGGGCTGGAAGGACGGAGGCCCTTGGGAGACAGAGAAAGGGTCAGAGCGCGAAGGAAGCACGCTAGATGGGGTTGCTTGGCCTATCCAACAGATGGGAATAAGGGAAGGAGGGAGAACGCAGCACTTGGGGTTTCGATCATGTCAATATAAAAAAAGAGCTTTTGCGTGAGGATAGAGCTCATTGCACAGACGCAAGTTATCACCAGCACAACAGAGATGCTTTTCTCTATTCCTTCTTTCTATTTTCCTTTCCCCTCTTTTTGTTGCAAACGCGCAGACGAGTGCCGCAGGACAGGCGCGTAGACAAAGGGCTCATCCTCACCAACATATCACTCTCCACTCTCAAACAAGCATCGGAACTGCAAAACAGCCGCAACCCAGAAAAGTTTAAAGCTTTGGCGTTCCCACTTTGTCTGCACATTATCGTCGCTGCCCTCATCATCACTGACTGACACCGTACAGTCGCCATTCCTTCGTCTCTCTTTTTTTCCTTACTTTATTTCAACGTCTACCGCACTGGGCTTGTTCCTTTTTTTCCTTCTCTGCTTCTACATATATTCTGTTTTTTTTTCATTATTCCCTCAAGCATCCTTCTTTTTGTTGGCTTGTCTTTTTTGTATATTCTGGCCTTCTCTGCTGTGTCTTTTCTCTACTTTTCTCGTCTGTCAAGACGCTTCTGAGCCAGTCACTCCCAGTCTGGCTCCACGATCCTACTATTCCTTCATATTGCTGGCTACCGTTCTTACGCGCTTGCCTTCAGCTACACATTGCTTACGCGAGCTCCAAAGGTAAGAAGCTGCTTCTCTTTTTCTACCGAAACCTCCTCTTGTCTACTGTTATCGACTCTCTTTTTGTCTGGCTGTCCAAGGCCACCGACAGACAGCCCGCTTTTCCTCTTGCCCTTGACGGGGGCTACTGCTCCCTGTTGTGGTGTTTTTCTTTCTTCCTTTCTTTTTTGCGCAAGAGTAAGATGGATTCACATTCAATCCCAGACTTTTCTCTGCTGCTCCTCCTCCCCTTCTTTGGGATTTCCTTCTGATATTATTATCAAATGTGCTCGCCGCCTAAAGGGGGGAGGCACTGCAATTGTACCTCCGATACTTGCGCTCCCTAGGAGCCCCGTGTTATTTTTTTGGTCCGTTTCAATTGTCTTGGCCCATGGTCAATTGCACGCCCTTTTTTTTTTTGCCTCGTCTGTACTCTGCCCTCACTAGCGACTTGGAAAGTCATTTACACTTAATCACAGAGTTACATACAAAAACCGCCAGAAATTAAAAGTCAGCAGGGTTGCTCCTTATTTTTCTTATCTGGTTTTGCTGTGGATGACATGCTCTTTTTTCATTTTGGAGGCATGCAACTAAACTGCCTTTGCTCCAACATAACCGGCAACCAGCCTC
Organism: Coemansia sp. Benny D160-2; assembly: GCA_027595805.1. Classification (NCBI taxonomy): domain Eukaryota; kingdom Fungi; phylum Kickxellomycota; class Kickxellomycetes; order Kickxellales; family Kickxellaceae; genus Coemansia; species Coemansia sp. Benny D160-2. The sequence continues at coordinate 28,206 of JANBOK010000052.1, read as the reverse complement.
AAGGAGAGCTGTTAACATAAACAGCCGTAGTAGGCAGACAAACAAACAAACAAACAAACAAACAAACAAACAAGTAAACAAGTAAACAATTAAGCAAGCAAGCAAATGTGCAGTCCCCCGAGAGCAAGCCACACTCCACATCTGCCTGCGTCCAGCGCTGTTTTCATTTTCTTTAAATAGAATAGCAGCACTGCTGCTAAAGTCATAGCTGGCACTAGGCAGCGCCTTGTTTGTTTATTATTTCTCGCGACTGCTTGTCCGGCAGAAAGCATATAGCCTGGCTTGGCTTGGCTTGGCTTGGCTTGGGACTTTTCCTCACTGTCTGGAAGCAACCAAAACTGCCTTTTTGTATTATGTTCCAATATTGGCCTTTTTTCGAATCAAACAAGGCAGCAAGCAATAACAAAAGGCCCATCCATCTATTATCATAGCTATCAATTTTCCATTGTACAGTCAACCCGAATCCTCGATATTCAATGTTGAATACAAGAGTAGTTGCAGCAACAGTTCTTCATATTCATTATATAAACCGCTCACTGTTTGCTTTATCTATTCTCCTCAACCTTTACCGTAGCACCTGCCTGGCCCTGCTTCTCGCTTCATGTCTAGACTTGGACGCCTTTATTTCTTTCTACCATTGCCCGCTTAGAAGGCAGGACTACTAAACCGACATTTGGGCCTTCTGGCAGCCGACCGCTCCGAGGAAATATAGACACTGTAGATATACCCAATCGAGGGCTGGACGAAGACGCAATCCACCCATTCGCCGCCTCGCTTTCAAAGTCATATCATAAACACTTCGATGCTTCGACCAAAGTACGAATTCTGCGATCCATCTGAGTACCAAGCATCCGCGGATGACATGGATGGACTACCTCCAAACCTGCCTGTAACCCCGACATACGTGCAACAGTAAGTTGTGGTCTGTGCCTTAGCCACCGTCACACCGTTTTCCTTTCTTTCTGGCCGTTGGCAGGTGTAGCTGCTCTTGTTCTGCTTCTAGTATCCGCATTGTCGTCCTTGCTACACATTGTAGAAACCATATACTATGCACTCCCATTGTAGAAGCCGAATTGGCTTCTTTCCTTGAGCTGCCTCTGGCGCCACAGTAACCAATGCCACTATTCTGTACTGTTTCATTCTTATCACCGGGATGGCTCCGTTTGCGAGTGGGAAAAAAAGGCATCCGCCGCTGGTAAAAGGCGGGGGTGGATTACAATACTACTAATGTCTGGCATGTTGTGGTTTCCTTCTTTCGTTTGTTTGTCTGCGACGTTTACTGTGTCTTAGCAAGCAGCGGGGCCAGCTGGAAAAGTATGTGCTTGAGATGGCCCAGCACCCAATACGGGCGCGCATGTGTGGATTTGGCGAAAAGGACCGCCGACCTTTGGATCCGCCACCCGTGGTTAGGCTACGCGTACGAGACGATAACGGGGATTTTATGAGAAGCGAGGACGTCGATATCTGGAAGTTTGTTGTGTCAGCAACGCTGTGGGCGCCGCACAACGATAGCGACCGAAGCATAGTCATAAACCCCAACACGCTTCCAGGATCGGTGCCTATGTATCAGTCGTCTCCATCTGTAATGGCGCTCAACGAGCCAGTCAAGGTGCGCAATCTTGTTGGAACGACAGTCTCGAATGCCTATCTTCTCAAGGACGAGCATGACAGCCTCAACATTTTCTTTATATTCCACGATCTGTCAGTGCGGACAGAGGGCCGGTTTAGACTCAAATTCCAGTTCACAGTTATTCCATCGGAAGACGATCCGCGTGCGTTTGTCGAGTCGGTGACATGGAGCAACGTGTTTGAGGTGTACTCTGCAAAGACATTCCCAGGAATGACAGACTCGACCGAGCTGTCCAAAGCGTTTGCCATACAGGGCATAAAGATCACTATTCGGAAAAACAGCCGAGGCCGACCATACAACTACCGCACAGATGATGTTCAGGATGACGATGGGGACAATTACGACGATGAAAATACTAACGTTGGCTCTGGAGCTGGGGCGTCTACATCCAATTTCCGGTAGACGCAGGAGGATTCTACGACCCGCACGGTAACAACACTCTCGCTGCAGATAGGCCGATTGTGAGCCTGTGCGCACAGAAGAGATGTTACTGGCGCAGGATACATGGAGGGTGATCCGCGTGTGCGGGAGGCTCTGGGATTCTGAACCCATGTCCTGACTCTCTCTTTGTACCCACCTTTTTTTTGCACAGACTGTGATAATTTAGCCATTGCTAGCAAAGGAAGATCCATGGTGTATTTTTTAAATGAGCTTATTATGCTGAGAGCGAAGTATGAGAGAGATCATTCATCTCCGCTCGGGTTCCATGCATATGAACTTTATGGTGATCTGTGTGTGCATATGATTATGATTATTTCCTTGCCTTTGAACGCGGGAAGGCGTTCCAGCCTTCGGGCCGTCACGTGAAACGTGCCACGTGAACAGCTGAATGCTTTTTCTTTGTGTCTCTGCTCATCAGTCTCATTTTCTATTGTTTCCATTCTCGCGCATTCATCGCTGGGAGAAATGGCCGTTGCCGCCTTTCTGCGAAAGCTGTCGTGTTTCTGGTTACTTCACCAACAATTTCTCCTCTTTTTTTCCTTTTCCTTTCTTTCTAATGGTCGCCAAAGGTTACCACATTCCATTTTTTCATTATTCTTATTAGTAAACCATCTTGCTTTATTTATTAGCTGTATTTATTGCTTGTGTATTTCTATCTGTTCTTCAGTGCCCAGCTACCAAGCGGCATTCTCTGAATCGACTTTATTGAACGCACCTTATTAGACTTTTAGCTCTGTTTTCTTTATTTGACTCGATGGCCGCTAATTCAGCCTATTATGGCGGCATGCTTGCTGCCGGCATGCTTGTAACGGGCACGCTCAACACGCTGCTGACAAAGCTACAGGACAAGCAATGTGTGGGGAATTGCTCGGACCCTGACGCATCAAAGCGCGAGTATTTCGAACAGCCCGTGTGGCAGACACTCAATATGTTTTATGGCGAGATGCTATGTCTTGCGTGCTTTTACCTGGTTTCTTTGCTTCGTCGCCACAGGGACGATGGTAGCAGAAATGGATATATGCCCATTGCTGAGCCCTCTGATGAGAACGAGTCGTCCAACGCACGGATTGCTGAAGATGTGCCAACAACAGACGCCCTACCTGTTGCTGCATCTGTAGGCGCAGAGGAGCCACCAACCGACGCGCTTGCTGCAGAAGCGCAGCTCAAGCCTATCTCTGGATGGACTACCTTGTGGATGTGGATTCCAGCGGTGTGCGACTTGATGGGCACTACGCTTATGAACGTCGGTCTTTTCTTCACCACTGCCTCCGTTTACCAGATGCTGCGTGGTGCGGTGGTTATATTTTCTGGACTCTTCTCTGTACTCTTTCTTGGCCACCGCCTTGAACGCTTTCAGATTGTCTCGCTAGCACTGGTGGTCCTTGGTGTTACCATCGTTGGACTGAGCAACGTGGTGTCGCCTCCAGTTCAGGCGTACTCTCATTCAAAGCGCCAGAATCCTGGGCTTGGCGAGGATTCGCAAGAGGTTGATGTTGAAGTGCTGAAGGCGATCCTGGGTGTGACTCTTGTGCTGGGTGCTCAGATATTTACAGCAACACAGTTTGTAGTTGAGGAAAAGATCATCCGTCGCTATCATCTGACACCTTTGCGTGCTGTTGGCCTCGAGGGATCCTATGGCGCAATAACCGTCATGGCTGCAATTCCCGTGCTTCATCTAGCAATCGGGCGCTACAACCCAGGCGGGTATTTTGATGCATCGACGGGCTTTAGACAGATCATTGATAATCCTTCGGTTTGGCAAACCTCCATCTACATCATGCTTTCTATTGCCATGTTCAACTTCTTTGGCTTGTCGGTCACCCGTTATCTCAGCGCCACATCGCGCGCTACCATTGATACGTGTCGCACATTGTTTATATGGATGAGCTCCTTGGCATTAGGCTGGGAATCCTTTAGCTGGATCCAGGTCATTGGGTTTGTGGTTCTTGTCTATGGCACTTTTGTCTACAACCGTGTGGTAAAGCTGCCTTTTTAATAGACTCCCCTCTTTTTGCCCGTTTTCCTTTTTTTGTGCCATTATATGGTTAAACCGCTCGATAGAATATTTATATCATTGCTGTACACCGTTCGCTTTTATCTATAACCACAACAACATGCTTATTGCTTGCAAATAGAGAAAAAATATAGTTCTAATGTAACCTGGTTTTCCACTTTGCGACAAATGCCGTTATGGAATGAACAGACCTCCCCTAATATCAATCCAATAAACACTTGATCCAATATTTTAACCATTGCATTCTACAAACAAGCTGATTCTCTGCTTTAAAATAAAAAAAAGGTTCACTGGCATTAAAACATCAATATATTATATATTCGCTGTTCGTATTCACATGTATACACTTTAATACATTTCTTAAAACTGCGCCATATATAAACATTTTCATTTATGGCTATTAGTAGCGGGATTCCAGTGCTTTCACGAGGACACCGAGTAGTTCGACAATTTCAAGTTCTCATCCTTTTCTCAAATCAACGCCGCCTAAAATCCACCAAACAGAGAAAAATATTAACTGGAGAATGGAACGCATCTGTTCAAGAACTTGCGTCAAGGCTCGAAACAATCAAGTCTGGGATGCTATCGGAAAGTTCCACCCAAGCTGACAGCAAAAGAACATTGGAAGAGCTTTGTATCAAAGGTGCAGAACTCAACGGTATGGTTGAGTTGGCGAGCGTGTCAGGGGAAAATGGTCTGATGGCTGATGTTGCTGGAGATATCAACGGCTTTTGTCGTAGTGTCGACAATTACATGCTGGAACAGCAGCTGCACAGCGAAGAAGACAGTGATGCAATTTTAACCATCACAGCCGGAGCAGGCGGCGTCGACAGTCAACACTGGGCTGAAATGCTTGCTAATATGTATCAAGGATGGGCTTTACATAGGAATTTCAAATGTGAGTATTATAATATGTTATTTGCAAAACCCCTCCCCATCTTGTGCTTGTTAGCCCGATAGGCTTGTCGTTAACATCTTCTGAGAATTCTAACTCTTTCCTTGCTATATCCTATTTTGCTGGTTTGTATTGCATCTCCTAAAGCTAGTTTTATTTATATCGAAGGCTTGCGGCAATATCTCTGGGTTTAGAAGCGTTTCGTTTAAAATATCTGGGAGTTTTGTGTACACCTGGCTCAAAGGTGAAACAGGAGTACATCGTCTTGTTCGCATATCCCCGTTTGATTCTAAAAAGAAGCGGCATACGTCCTTTGCATCGGTACTGGTGTACGCTGTTGCAAAAGAAGGAATGTCTAAAGACAGCGAGAACGATGCTCTTATTTCATCCGCAGACGTTCGCATAGAGACTTTTAAATCCAGCGGCCCTGGAGGACAGCATGCAAACAAAACAGAGAGCAGTGTGCGAATCACACACATGCCAACAGAAACAACCGTCGAGTGTCAGCAGGGCAGATCCCAGATCCAAAACAGAAAGTTGGCATTTGAGCTTTTAAAAGCAAAGCTAAAAATGATGGAAAAGGGGAAAGAGAAGCACAAAAAAGCTGACGAGCGCAAAAGGCTCCCAGAGAACGAATGGGGATCCCAGACCAGATCTTATGTGATGCAGCCGTATCAACTGGTAAAAGATAGCAAAAGTGGATACGTATCTCATCAGATAGACTCGATATTAAATGGCCAAATTGACGAGCTTCTTATGGCTCAGCTGGTAGCAAAGCCCTTTAACACTACCAGTTGCGGCTGACTTTGGCTTGCTTGACAAGTTGGTCTTTACTTATATTCACCAGCTATTATTGTATCATTCCATCTCTAAAATAAATAGACAAACAAACACATCTAGTCTAGTCTCTCGCCCGAACAGCATCAAGAGCAGACTCCTTAACTAGTGTGGGAATGACCGCGTTTGAGTTGTCCGTATCCATCAGTCGAGAGGCAAGATCGTTGAAGGCGCTGCTTGACAGATAGCGTCCAGAAACGCCTCTGCCGAGAATCTTTCTTGAGAGCATCTGTCCAAGTTGGTTTCTGAGCGCCTTCACCTGTTGTTTTTCCATCTTCTTGGAATGAACAGCACTAGCGTCCTCGCTGTCGTCGTCAGAAGGCATAAAGTCGCTATCCAGCTCAATATCCAGCTCTTCAGCGTTCTTCTTGAACCAATTCTTCTCATGCGTGCGCTTGTTCATTTTGTGTTCGCGAAGATCAATGTCTCGAGCAAGATCAACGCGAGGCTTCAGACGTCCCAACAGATCCAAATCAACAGGGAAAAGTGAAATGTCCTTGTCCAGCTTTCCGCACATCTTGTAATAAAGCTTGCGCTCCTCTGGACTAACAAGCATAACCGCAAGCCCTTCCTTGCTTGCACGGGCCGTGCGGCCGCTCCGATGCACGTAGAGATCCCCAGAGCGCGGAATTTGGTAGTGAATGACATACTCAACTTGCGGGATATCAAGCCCACGTGCGGCTACATCGCTGGCAACAAGCACAGAGTTCTCTGTATCGCGGAACCGATCAACATTCTTAAGGCGCTGACGCTGCTCCATTTGCGCGTGAAGCCCAAATACATTTACTCGGAGCAGGCGGAGAATTGGAAGCATGCGACGAATAGAATCTATGCTGTTGACAAAGATAAGCGTTCGAGCTGGGTATCTGACAAGAAAGTAGTACATATAGTAATCTTTCTCGTTTGCCAGGCAGTCTATGCGGGCCTCAACCAATGTCTTTGCGGTTGCATCCGCTTGGGTGACATCAATAAACACGGGATGTTCATCATGGAAGCTGACACGCTCAATAAGATCCTCCATGGATCCAGGCTTGGGAGGCTCCGGGGCCTTCTTTGACTTTTTCTTCAAAGGCTTGTGGCGCGAGTCAAGCTGGAGATCCTTTAAAAGAGTGGCGGAAAACACAAACGTCTGGCGTCTGCATTGCTCGTTCTGCGAAAGCCCTGTCTTGTTAATCAGCTTGAAAATATACCGGAGTTCTCTGAAATGTCCAGGTTCAAGCATGCGGTCCGCCTCATCAATAGCCAGATACTTCAATGACATCAGCTGGCTCTGATATGTGCTGTTGGTCGATACAAGCTCCCAAAACCGGCCTGGAGTGGCGATAATCACATCAGGCCGATTATCCAAAAGACGCTCTTGCTTTGCTTGGGACATGCCGCCAACAATAGCAACAATGCGAGCATGAACAAACCTAGCCATCGCAATCAGGTGGTTCCGTACTTGAAGCGCCAGTTCGCGAGTAGGGGCTAATATAAGGCCAGTGGGTCCCTTCCACTCATCTTCTTTGTGCTGGGCAATGTGCTGCAACATGGGGATACCAAAAGCAAGGGTTTTCCCTGAGCCTGTTTCTGCAGCTCCGATTATATCACGGCCGGAGAGCGAGTGCGGGAGCGTTCTGGACTGGATATCGGTAGGATACGAGAATCCCAGATGTTTGAATGCGCGGAGCAGCGTCGTATCCAGACCAAGCTTCTCCCAGCACGAAACGTCCACATCAGGATCCAGGATATCCTTGTCGTCTTGCGACTCTTTCTGTGGCTGCAAGTCTGATGAAACTATTTCCTCGCCATCCACCTCCATATGTTCGACCTGATCATGCCCAGGCGTCATACCAGCTCCGTCCTCGCGTTGCATCTCACGAATACGCGACCCAACCGAAACAAGTTCGCCATTTTCAGCCTTTTCCTCAGAGTAGTCGTCAACTAGAACAAATTCATCCCAGTTTATAGAGCCATAGAATTCGTCGTCGCTGTTCTGGCCAGCATTGCTGCTGTCCTTTACTGAGTCCGCTGAGGATTTCTTCTTTCGCTTGGGAGCCTTTCCCTTCTTTGACTTGCAGAGTTTCATGACACGACCGCCGGTTTCCTCGTCCTCCTCCCACATGCAATCCACGCCCTCCAGCTCCTCCAGTCCTATCATGCCGCCAAGCTCTTCATCTGGTCCGGCTATGTGGGCTGGAATCGGTACCTGCTTCCAGTTCATCCCAGTATCGCTACTTTCATCATCTGAATCAAGGGGTTTGCCGTCATCGAGCTTTGCCTTCTCACCATTTGTTTTGGTCTTGACCTTGTTTGAGGGCGTTGATCTCTCTCTGGCATTCTTTTGTTTTCCATTCTTTCTGGTTGCCCCGGTCTCCTGCTTCTGAGCAGAAATGCCCTTGGATTTCGGCATAAGTGGTGGGTTCATGGTAATAGTCTCCCAGTCGTCAATGGCCTTTTCGATGCTATTGGGATCCAAGGCACCAGACTTTCGCCGTTTCGTGGCCTGTGGTCGCTTCTGGGCCGCAACTGCGAGCCTTTTGTTACCCTTGCTTGTCGCCATTTGGAGAACTGAAAAATCAATGTAATAGATAGCTTTGTCTACAATAGAATAAGCAAAATATTTGTTGAAAAAAGAGGAAGTAAAAATAATTTAGCATTTCCACAAAGCATGAGCATGAAAAAAAGTATTTTTGCTGGCCTCAACGTGATCTGATCTGCACTTTCTTGTGAATAATTAAGCCATGATCTGATCAAAACGCGTTCGTGTATTTTTCGTATCAACAATGGCATAATTAACGGCTCATGACAACAAACGCGCGTCGCAATCATACAGTCTCAGCTCTCTCTCTTCTCTCCGTGTGCTTTCAGTCTCTCTTTAAAGTGGTCCAACCGAATTCCTAATCGCTATAACCCATTGCAGGAAAATTCACACAGGGACCTTTGTTAAACATCAAAAACTTAACCAAACCACACAGCGCCTTCACATGCCTGGACAAGTATCGGACCCACGATTTGCGCATGCAGAGGGGTATACGGCTCTTGCGTTCTGGAAGAACGGGCAGTTTGTATGTACAGGTGGCAGCGACTGTCTGGTCCGCGTTTTCCGCACATCAAAATCCGAGCGGGACCAAGATGCTGTGACACTTGAGCAGCATTCTGACAATGTGCTTTCGCTGGCGGTGTCGAAAGGAAAGGTGATATCTGGCGACGAGGAGGGAATGATTTTCAGTTTTGATTTGGGAACGCTGCCAGTGGATGACGAAGGCGGATTGTCAATTGAGCCCTCAGGAACAGTCCTACGGTCGCCACTTCCAGCGCGCGACATCAGCATTGGAAACGGCGACAGACAAGTGGCGATAGCAACGGACGACGAAAGCGTGCGGATTGTCTCTCTCCTTGATATGGCTTTGCTTCATACGCTTGACGACCATCGAGGGGCGGTCAACAGCGTAAGTTTCTCTCCAGACTCCGTTTACTTGGCATCGGCCAGCTGCGATGGGACCGTGCGTGTTTGGGACATGAGAAACGGTGATCCGAGCTGTGTGCATGTTATGCACAATATGGCGTATGTATGCGAGCCTGGAAACAACATGGAGCAGTTTAAGGTGCGGTGGAGCCCTGATGGTCGTTTCTTGGCCGTTCCATGCCCGGACCATTCGATAAAGCTGGTTGAGCGCAGCAGCTGGGAGGTGAGTGCATCTCTTGGTGGAACCCACTCAAAGACAGTCACTCATCTGGCCTGGTCATCGAACAGCCGATATATTGCGTCTGTTGGACTGGACAGCAAAGTAGTTGTTTGGGATGTTGCCGCACGCAAATCTATTCTGACACATGGCAGCGCCAATGATCTGTGCCAGGTGGAGTGGAATCCATGTGGAAACATGCTTGCTTTTACCGACAACACCGGAGCAATGTATATCTGGGACGATGTGGTTCCAGTAGAGCAAGGGCATGTACCACCATTTGAGCGCAAGGCAGTTGAACAAGGCGGTGTGTCTAGCAGAGGCAAGCGGCGCAGTGGATCAGACGCAGGAGCAAATGGACTTATGGGCGATCTGTTTGATGACACTGCTGGTGTTGACGCGGTAGAGAATGAGCGAATGGACGAAGACGGTTCTGCTGGCCGAGGCAATCACGGCGAAATCGACGAGGGCGATATGTTTGGCGATGACGGCGAAGAGATTACAGATGCGTTGGATGACTTTGTTATTGATGACGATGGGGCCGGCTATGTTGAGCACCAGCCTCCAAAGTGGTTTGCGCTTGGAGACCAACAAACACAGAGCTTTCAGCCTGGATCTACACCCTGGATCAGCGATCGCCGCTACCTGGCATTTAACATGGTTGGAAGTGTGGTTTCGATAGCCCAGGACGAGTCGCACAACACAATTGAGATTGAGTTTTACGACAAATCGCTCCATCGCGACATCCACTTTTCTGACTCATTCAAATTCTCGATGGCCGCGCTATCGGAGGCGGGCTGCTTGTTTGCAACCACCAGCACCGAGTTTGCAAACGACCAATCGTTGCGCGGGGCGGTTGGCAAGGATGAGATCTCAGTAGTTTCCTATAAGGGGTTCTCATCATGGTCATCAAACTCGGACTGGATGTTCAAGCTGCCACCAAAGGAGCATCCGCGCTGCATTGCAGCATCGTCTCACGGCGCAGTCGTGATAACATCTCAAGGTTTTGTGCGGTTTTTCACATGTGGTGGCGCACAAAAACACATTTTAAGCCTGCCGCATCGCACCGTCACTTGCATTGCGCACAACGACATCCTGCTTGTTATTCTGGAGGCTCCTGGATCAATCAAGTCCACCCACGGCTCAAGGCGGCTTGAGTATGAGTATGTGCTTTATTCCATGGATGACCAGTCGCGGTTAGCATCTGGTCCGTGCCCAGTGGCTTTGTCAAGCGAAATTGTGTGGGCAGGGTTCTCTGAAGAAGGCCATCCGGCAATATGTGACTCAAAGGGCATGTTGCGCATTCTTCATCAATACTGGAAGACAGGCAGCGCCAGCTGGGTACCCGTCCTTGATTCACGCAAGCTAGCACACGATCGTGGAAAGCGGGAGACATTCTGGCCTGTCGGGATATCGGCCAAGCAGTTCATTGTGGCAGCCTGCCACGGCAAGGCGCGCTTTCCCTCGTTTCCAAAGCCGATTCTGGACGAGCTGGAGGTGGAGATCCCGCTATTGCACACTGACACGCAAGTTGGGCAGCAGGAGGCAAAAAGCCTAAGTGAACGGCTGTTCCACGAGCAGCTTTGTGGAGAGGCGGAACGCACAGGCAATGAGTATCCGGGTGGGTCTGCCGCGCAGGCAAGAGACGAGCTAGAGCAGGATAAGCTGCTTTTGCGTTTGGTTCAGCTAGCGTGCAAATCCGACAAGACGCAGCGTGCAGTGGATTTGGCACTGATGATTCGTCTTGAAAAGTCTTTTGACGCCGCTATCAAAATTGCAGTGTTTCAAAAGCAATCGTCTCTGGCCGAACGTCTGATGCGTCTAAAGGAGTCAAAGTTTGCCACCGAAGATGATTACAACGACGAGTTTGACATGGCCATTGATGGGCCCACACGGACTAATGGCGACGCAAGACGGAGAACTCGTCCAGCCGCAACGTATGGTCGCAAGCGAAATATGCCCGAGATGGCTAGTGAGGAAGAAGAGGGCGAAGGAGAGCGCGATAGCGGGAAGGAGTTTAGCGACGCTGAAGGTGAAGTTTCTAGTGACGAAAGAATGCTGCCACCGCCTTTGCCTGTGCAAAAAGCATCCTTGGCTGGGATCGGTGGAGCAATGGATGGCGGCGACAGGATGCCCAGCGTGGCAGCCGCCCGTCCAGCACGCCCACCGGCTACATCGAAGCCGTTCAATCCGTTTGCCATTGCGTCGCCTGAAAAGTCGATGGCCATCAAGCGCAGCAACAGCTTCTTCGATGCCGCAGACGCCCACAGCAACAAGCTTAGCCAAGATTCTTTGGGATCTGGCGCATCATCTGTGTCGAAGCGCCAGCAGCCACACGACAGCAACGGCGACAGTTTGGGTGCAGATCCAGCAGCTAGAAAACAGGCCCGAATGGCCAGCAGCAGCAGCAACAGCAATGGTGGCGGCGGCAGTTTGAAGGACCGCGCCCAAAAGAGCCTTCCCTGGGTTTCTGCAAAGCTCGCCAGCGGCAGCGGTAAAAGCGGCGGTGACGACAGCACCACCACCACCACCACTACCGCTGGCCCTCAAGCAGAAGGGTGACCAATAGACCGCAGCCTTTTTTATTTGTGTTTGTCTGGGACTGTGCGCATGACCGGGCCTTGCCTGCATCGCCGATTCGACGGCATCGGCACCGACTGCTTGAAGAAATGGTGCACGGGCCCATTACACGATGCTCGTGGTATCGTGACATTCATCAGCCCTTTTTCCAACGCAATTGCCGGCAGGACAAGCCAACCACCGCTGCCGCCGTTCTCTTCTCTCCGTCGTTTCCATTCATTCTGCCGTCGCGCATGTCACGTAGTCAGAGTGTTTGGTTAGAAAGCATATAAAAATTGCCCATGCTCTTGTTACCACGCAGCTGTTTCTTTTCTCCTCCAAGACAACGCTCATTTATCGTTTATTCCATTTACGGCTTATAAAACCCCCCTATCTACAAATCGATTTACTGACAGTTCTAACAGCAACAACAACTACAATGGCACTTGCAGCAGGCGCAGCAGTAGTCCTCCCAACGGTCGGTGCCCTGAGCACCATCGCCTACTACTCCAAACACCCACAGGAAGCGAATGGCGTCGAGAAGCAGCAACAGCAGCAGAAGGGGCTGGAGCGCAGAAGCTCAATTGCCGGCGACAATAGCCACAGAGAGTTTATCGTTGACGATGACCCCAGCGAGTTTTCGTCGTTCTCCTCCGCTCCAAGCATCTTTGATGCCCACATGGCCCGCCGCATGTCGCAGCAGACCGACGCAGCTCCTTCCATGTCGTCGTCGGTTCAGCCAGATCACAGCTTGCTCGAGGACCCTGAGCTTCAGGTCTGGAGAGACCGGTACAAGTGGGGGAGAAAGTACGGAATGAACTATTCCCACAATGACAAGTAACAAAATAAAATATCTTTTACTGTTTCCTTCATGTTTTCTTCTTTTTATTAATAGTGAAAATAGGGTCTTTTACTTTCTACGAAAGTCTACAGGGTAAAAAGTGATGACGCGGGATGTGGTACCTGCAACTTCGGCCCGCATGCTCCCAGAGCTGTCGGTATTAATGTCAAACAGCATGCTTGTCCCAAGAAGCTCGTCAGGCATCCCCTGGTATATAGACCCTTCGATCTCCAGCATTGGTCGCTCGGTGTCGATGTCAATGACCGCGTATTTTGGGATACGGTGAGCACCAAAGGCTAGACCGTCATTGCTGGCCGAGTCTTCATGACCATCGTCCAGCACGGCGGGATTCTTGCCGCGCTTCCAGCTTTCTTGCGCCTTGTTGATTGCATCATCTGGCAGTGCAGCAACAACGAAGAACTCTTCCTCGACATACTCATAGTCCTCGTCTGTGTTCTCAGAATCGTCATTGTCTGATGTTGCACTGCGATGAGCATCGCCATCCTTCTGTGCGAGTCCCTCCTTCTCTTCCCGCTTGTCGGACCTCGCCATGTCAGCGTCGCCCTCGTCTGTATCCATTGTTGCGTGTCTTTTTTTAGGGAGCCGTTGTCCTGGACTCCTTCTACGCAGCACAGGAACGCTGTTCTGGACAGACCATGTACTAGGGCAAGATAGATATAATAGTGAATATATGGCTACAGCAGCGGTATATCTACCAGCAATAGATAATAATAGAAATGGAAGGGGGAGTTTTCTTTGAAAATACAAGCGATCCATCAATGCTTTGCCAGAACCCGATCTGCACACAAGCACTAAAAAAGGATGGCCTAGGCTGTGACAGTAATGGGATTTAAGAGTAACAGACAGGTGGCATTGCCTACACAATCTATTTTCTCTCTCGTGGCATTGCCTACGCCGAAACTGCAGCCATGATCTGTGTGCCCAGGGGAGAAAGAAGCTCCCGCACAACGGCCACAGCATCGCTCCCAACATTAGAACAGTTGGCAATGTCGAGAATCTCAAGCTTCCACGGCCGCTTTGCGCACGGACCGCCAGCTCGGAGACGGCGGTGCCTCTCGATGCACGCAGCCGCAAAGTCCCGAACAGCGGCGCCTGTGACGTCAGTCATGTCGAGCACAAGAGCCCTGATCCCTGGCAAACTGTCTGTGCGTGCCATCTGCGTAAACAGCCCCATCACCCTGTTGTCGGCGGCAGTTCCGCTTAGGTTCGCATACACAAGGTTGCTGCAACAAGAGATAAGCGCGTGGAGACCATGCGAAGAAATCCCAACGCAGCCGCTCAGGTCCAAAGACTGCAGCGGAAGCGGTCCGCGATGGCTGGATGCAAAGTCAGTCAGCATCCGGGCATCCATTCTTGTTGCCTTTGTAAGATGAAGCGTCTGCAGCGTTGGAAGGCAATTGTTCAGGGTTTCAACAAGCTGGTTCATGTCGACCTCAGACGACTCTATGGCAGACAAGCGCTTGAGGCCGCTAGCAAAGATCTTGGTGTGAAAGACAAACCCACGCAGAATATTGCTGGTGAAGCTTGCGGAGGACCCCGGAGTATCCCATACACCGTCAACATTAAGCTCCTCCAGACATGGAAAGGGGGCGCTGGCGTGGGGTGCTCTTGCCTGGCTGCGTCCCATGTACTCAATCAGCGAGAAAATAGAGGTGAATTCTGAAAACACGCGCAGGTCGTAGATGGCAATGTGGAGCGTCTTCAGCCTCGCAAAGTGGCGGTATCTGGAGCTATATACCAAGAAATCGGGGATTCCTGGGTGGTCGTTAATGTACAGATGCTCAATTGCTGCCGAGTCGTGCGCGTCAAGCAGAGTGGATCCCCATGCCCTAAACATATGCTTCACGCACACTCGCTGGCAGCCGGAGATATCCAGCACGCGGATCCCGGGAGCATAGCGAACAACCGTGCTAATTGCGTCGTCGTCAATGTTGGTACAATAAGGCAGCTTCAGCGCCGTAAGATTCCTGGGCACGCACCACCCATTCAGCATGCGGTCCACCACATCCGACCTCATCTCTGCCACCCGACTAATGTCTATCTGTTTCAGACAAGGCCGCTTCAGTGCAAGAAGCGCATCCAGCGTTCTGCTGCCGACTGTCGAGTTGGCGGGAACAGTGGCACTCACAAGGCTGCTCTTGGCCTTTTGAAAAACAAACCGGATGATCTTGTCGGGAATCCTCCCGCCACCGCTGCGCTGCTTAATCCACCGTTGGATCTTTTCGTACGTGGGGAGCTGCTGAGCAAGCGCAGAGATGGATGTTGTTGGCTCAAAGCACGGGCGACACCAGAGAACGGGCGTCTTGTCGAGGAGTGCAAGCCACCGCTTGGATACCGCGCGACATACAATTAGCGAGCGCACATCGAGATTCTGTAGGATTAGAATTGCCAGATCACTAGGCAACCACACGGTGGGATCTGTCGTTTTTATCCGCAGATCCGCCGTTGCTGCTGCTGCTGCTGCTGCTGATGGATCTAGCTGCCTTGCAACAGACACACGCAGTGTCTCCATATGCAGGTAGCCAGTGGCGCTATTGTCGACTGTGGCGAGTCCTCGCTCAAGCACAGCAAGTGCGTCTCTGGGCTTTCCGGTCGCTGCTAATATTCCGGCCATCCGCGTGTACCCAGCCGCCGAGTTTCCATCAAGGACAATTGCCTCCTTTGCATCACTCATTGCACGCCCAAACTCCCGAAGCTTGTACAGCACATGCGCCCTTGCCTCATATATCCTTGCGTCCCTGCCAACGCCCTCGTTCAGTGCTATGGCAATTGCTCTGTTGTAGCAGTCCAAGGCAGCGCGATACTGCCGTTCCCGAACATTCTCCTGTCCAAGAGCGTAGTACTTTCTAATTGCGTCGCCGGCGCCTGCTGCAGACCCCATTGGCGTTGGACCGTGTGTGCTGCTGGTTCGCGCCTGGCTCGTGAAGGCATGCTCTGCGGTGGCACGCGAAGCAGGCGCGAATTTGCGCTTTTTGCCGGCAGCAACAAACATGGCGTTGTCAAAGGCATACACTGCAGACCACTCGTTAAGAAGCAGCTGGCAAGAATAAAATAAAGAAAAATGCGCAAATGGATATTGAAATTACTACAGAAAGCAGAAACACAAGAAACTGAAAGAAGAAACGCAATCTTGGGACCCTTGCTGCAGCTGTTGTTGTTATTTTCCCATCGTGCGATGATCCGGCTTAATTGTCCTCTTCGCAACTGCGGAATGCATAGGGCTTGTTATGGAGCTTGAGGCATGATGATCCGACTGAACGAAAGAAGAGACCGCTCCAAAACCCAGGTCTTCCGTTTCAATGCGACAATCTATCGTGTCCCCCTGAATGCCATGGGCTTGATAGACGCACCCGCCGAGCCTTGCCCAAGGGAGCTGGCGCTGGCATTGTTGGCTGTGCCAAAATGTCTTGAGGTGGCTCTTGTGGATACTGGTTTCTTCTGTGCTGGCGCAGCTCCTTCCGAGTCCCACGACGAAGTCACTGTTCTGCGTGTTGTATTCGCAGCAGCCCTTGCCTTTGGCCTGGCCTTAGTGCCACTAGCAGGGGTCTTTGTCTTTTTGGTCTTTGGAGAAGCGACACGCAGCATTATGCGCAGCTGGCCCTGCAAAACGCGGTCTGCATTGCGGCCAGTCCTGACATAGGAGTTCACATAGCCCATGGCGTTGCTTTCGCAGTACTCGTCGAACACCTGGCACAGCACCAGGCGGTGGCAAAGGCGCTCTGCATCTGTCTTCAGCATGTCCTTGCCCTGGCCATACGCAGGCAAGTCCTTATCGCCCCGCTCCAACGCACGCTTGCTCTTCGATCCCTTGAACAGGTCTGCCAGCTGCAGAAGCGTTGTTTTCGTGTTGCTCCCTTGCAGCATCCGCACAGTCTCTATTAACAAGCACGCCTCCTTGGTAAGATCGTACTCAGGCTCCAGCGCGCCAGCCTGCTGCTTGCGACAGTTGTCACACGTCTTGTGGCAACGCTCTGCATCAAATTCCTCGCCAAAATACGACAGCACAAGCTGTCGCCGGCAGTCAGCGTCGTTCTCACAAAACTGCACAACCTGTCGCACCTGCTGCCGCTGTCGCTCTTTGAGCTCCCAGTCGCCATCGCCGCGGTCAATCATAAAGTCCAACGATGCTTTGTCACGGTATGTATAGAAAAGAACGCATAGCGCAGGTTTCCCGTCACGCCCAGCTCGGCCAGTCTCCTGGTAATAGCCCTCCAACGACGTTGGGAGAGAGTGGTGGATCACGAAGCGAACGTCAGGCTTGTCGATTCCCATACCAAACGCTACGGTGGCAACAATGACCTGAAGCTCGTTGCGCTGCCACGCCTTCTGGACGCGAATACGGTCTTCCTTTGCTAGGCCAGCATGGTAATGCTCGGCGCGGATTCCATACTGCGAGCACAAGCTGTGAGCCATCATTTCGCAGTTCTTTTTGCTTGTGCAGTATATGATGCCCGATTCTCCAGGATGTCGTGACGATATCAATGCGTGAATATCTGTCAGCACACTGCCTGTCTTTGGGCGGATCTCATACAGAAGGTTAGCGCGGTTGAACGACGATGTGATTGTCACGCATCCACGGATATGGAGGTGGTTAATAATATCCATCCGCACCTTGGCGTTTGCAGTTGCAGTCAGCGCCATAAATGGAATACTCGGGTATCTTTGGTGGAAAATTCCAAGCTGCGTGTAGTCGGGTCTAAAGTCATGGCCCCATTGCGATAGACAATGTGCCTCGTCAACCACAAAGCGCGCAAGCTGTCCGCGTTTGTACAGCTGGTCAATGGCTTCGCGTGCGGAGTTGCTCTTGTTAAGCATTTCGGGCGTGACGTACAGTAGGCGTAGTCGCGGCTCGGGCGCACTCAGCTCACGAAACACATGCGTGCGGTACTCGGCCGTCAGTGTGCCTGTCAGCGACAGAGCAGGAATTCCCCAGCCCACAAGATGCTCCACCTGGTCCTGCATCAGCGACAACAGTGGAGAAACAACAATTGTAACGCCGCGCGTGGTTCCCTTCTGGACAATTGCAGGCAGTTGGAAACACAAACTCTTGCCTCCGCCAGTGGGCATAAGCACAAACACGTCCTTGCCCTCGAGTGTTGCGTTGATTGCTTCGAGCTGCCGCGAGCGGAAGGCTGTCATGTTAAAGACCTGGCGCAATGCTTTGTACACCTCCTTGGTCCACTGGTACGTTGCCTGCGGCTCGTTTGGCTCCGGATCGGACGGTTTTACAAACTCAGAGCTTGTGTACGACCCGTACCCAGCAGAGGCCTGGATATCTGCAGAGCGCTGGGTCAAGCCATGAGATGTTTCCTTGACAACAATAGAACCCGTATTCTGAGAAGGGTACGCATAACCAGAAGACGCGGGGTTGCCAGCATTATATACATTATTGCTGCCAACGGCTGCAGCCGATCCATCATTCGCCGATACAGAAGGCTGCTGGGTGGAATCTGCGCTCTGGCTCTGAAGCTGCTTGATCTCCTTCATAATATCAATTCGGTTTTGACGAAGCAAGGATATTTCGTTCTCGTTGCCGATCTCGTCAGCAAACTCGAGATCACAGATGATATCGCTGATACGAGCCTTTTCCTTTGCAAGAAATTCGAGACGCTCGTTCGTATTGGGAGAAGGAACTCTGTTTGCAACTGCTATTGATGTACTGGGTTCCTGTGCCATTGAATTAGAGACTGTCTAGTATTTACGAAAATGGAATACAAAAGCAAACAGCCGAAGAACTCATTAGCAGAGGGATTAGAATGTCCGTATGCATCAAACAAAAGAAATCTAGCCGTTATATATCAGCGTAGAAATAGCAGCGCATTTACAATTGGCATGGATTGCATATATGCAGAGAGACTGAAGTTATAGCTTACATTTTGAGAGTTAGCAGGGTGAAGCGCAGGGTGTTGTGTATCGGAAATTCGAGGGCGTTTTGATGTGTAAGCGTCTGGCTGGTCGTAGGCTTCTACAAAACGCTTTGGACTAAACGCGGTAGCTGGCGTCGTCCCGCCAACGTCATCAAAGTCGTCAAGATCGTTGATGTCTATTATTTGGTCTTCGTCAATATCAGAGCATAAATCGATAGCCAATGTGGTATTGGCGCTGGTCAAATTCGAAACTCCATTACCCTGTCCACTGTCGTTGCTATTATTGCTGGCAGATCGAGCATTGTCAAGGCTCTGTGATTCTTCCACAAAGCCCTGGAGCTCGTCAACATCAAAATCGTCCAGATCGCAGATCTCATAAGGGTCATCCATGTTGTCGACTAGCTCTACTTCTCTGGGAGATACAGACATCTTGCCGCCCATGCCAGGCAGGTCGTCGGGTATTTCAAATGAACGCAGGATCTCCTCACTGTCATCAGCAATTTCAACAATCGGGCTTTGAGCAGAGACTGCGGTGTGAAGAACGGCTGGAGTGGTAGCCGTAGCCCTGTGCGGAATCTTGGGAGCAACTCTGTGTGATGGGAAATCCTGAAAGTCATCGTCACCATCATCGTAAATGGGCGTTGGCAGGGAGTTCTGAGGAGGTCTTTTGATAAAATCCGAGGCAGCAGGCGTGGGTGGGCGGATGGTGCGGGCAGACAGAGTAGCAGCGCTGAAATTAGCAGATGGCTGCTGGCTATGAGGAGCTGTGGTGGCAGGAGGGTTGTAGTAATGCACCTGCATTCCAGAGAGCGTCTGTTGCTGGTGGTGCTCTGTAGGGAGCTTCTGTGGCGGACGGAGCACGGAATCCATGGGCACACGCAGGTCAAGAAGCTCTTTTGAGACGGGGCAGAAGGCAGAGGAACCCTCTGTTGGAGGCAGCAATGCAGCGCCCCGTCCGCTCCGCTCCCAGTCGGCATACCACTGGTGCATGGTATGGTAGTTGTCTTTCATCTCCAGAGGCAGCGACGCATACAGCAACGAAAAAAAGTACAACAGATAAATAATTATAAATACTACAGAGACGTTTGATTGATGATGGGGAAGAAAGAAAGAGAAAGAGAAGGAAAGAAGGGAGAGGTTGCGTTGTTGATAGTAAAGCCAGCAAAACCTTTTTTTCTATTTGCTGCGCAGCAGAAAGTTTGAAAGCTTAAAATGAAAAGAAGGGAAGAGGAATGGGAAAACACAGGTAAAAGCGTCTTTTTTCAGTCAGTCGGTCTACCATTGTTTTTTTATCAATTTGAGTCATTTTAGGTCTTGCTAATTGCAACTTTTATATTTTTGCATCTGGCACTTTCAAGCGTGCGTCCTAATCGCCATACCAACATTGGCGGCCGAATTAAACAAACAGACAGACAGAGGCTTTAGAATGTCGCTCATGAGCAACGCTGAGCTGGATGAGCTTTGGGTTGGCACGGCCTTCAAGCCGCTATTCGACACGCGGATGCATCCGGCGCTGAGCCTGGCGTTTGGCGCAGTTGGGCTGGTATACGCAGGCAAGTTCATTGTCACACGCAGCGACCTGCAAAAGGAGGTTCTCTACGCGGCAGTGTCGTCGGGCACGCTGGGACTGGCAGTGGTGCTGGGTGCACAGGCCCTGGGCTTGTATCTGTAGATGGTATGTTTTTAGTTGTGTTTATAAGGCGCTAATATGCAAAAAATAAGAAAGCGAAGAAACAGACAGAGAAGGAGGAAGAAGCTTATTGCTGCTGCTTGCGGGAGTCCATAGTGCCCAGCATCAGCGGCCAGATGAACAGCGACTCGATGCGCCTGCGTAGCCATGACATGGGCACGCTGTCCAGGGACGGCGCAGACTGGTCGTCATCGAAGCCGACAAGCTCAGCGTTGAAGGCGGCAGCAGCCTCAGGCACAGCAGCAACCAGACGCTGCAGTCCGTGCGCAGTCCCAGTCCAGGGAAGCACAGGGCGGCTGTGCGCATCGGCATAGGCATCGTCATCGTCATAGAGCGCACCCTTGGCCTCGGCGCCAACGTGTAGAATGCTGTTCCAATTCAGAACACGACCCCGCCGCAGCACAGATCCACGCCGCGCGGAGCTGCTGCTTGGTGATGCCAGCGGATCGGCGCCGTTCGCCTGTCTGGCCAGCACAGCTCTGCTGGCGCTGGCTGTGCGTGTCGGTGTGCCGTCGTCTGCGCTGCTGGGCGCCAGCACCTCGTCGCCATCGGACACCACAGTTCTCTGAAGGATGCCGCCGGTCGACTTGGCGCGCTTGGTGCGCGGCGGCCGTGCAGCCACTGAATCGGCGCCCGGCGAAGCGCGCTCTGGCAGCGGCAGCGGCGGCGGCGATGCTAGAAGCGGCACGAAGTTGGTAGAAG
This sequence comes from Coemansia sp. Benny D160-2, assembly GCA_027595805.1. NCBI lineage: Eukaryota > Fungi > Kickxellomycota > Kickxellomycetes > Kickxellales > Kickxellaceae > Coemansia > Coemansia sp. Benny D160-2. The sequence goes on along the minus strand of JANBOK010000052.1, from coordinate 7,044 downwards.
TGGCGCGCTTCCATTGGCGTTTGCGTGCGCTCTCAATTCCCGAGGTGGTTTTGCGCTTGCGGCCGGCGCCCTGCGTGTGCGCAAAGCCAAGCAGCGCATCCGCATCGGCGTCGAGTTCGGCGGCATCGGTGGATGCGGAGGGCGGCTGCGAGGCGCGCAGACGGCGGCGGCGACGCTCTTCCTCCCACTCGGGGAAGGACGGAACGGTGCCTTCCTCGGGGCCGCTGTCATCGACATCTTCGGGCGGATCGGGCGCGCGGCCCTGCTTGTGCAGACTGCGCCAATGGCGCCAGCACTGGTTGTCTGTGCGGCCGCCAAGGAGGTCGGCCACATACGACCACTTTCCAATGCCAACGCGGTTGACGATTGCCACAAGCTGCTCGTCTTCGGCCGGCGTCCACTGTGAGTTGTTGACGTCGGGCGTCAGCACATTCATGTAGCGCTCGCGACACTTGACGTCAGTGCGGCCCGGAACATGCTTGGCAATCTTGGTCCATTGTCCCACGCCATACAGCCGCACAGCCGCCAGCAGCGCTATGTCTTCGTCGCGGTCCCAGCGCCCAGACCGAATTGCTGGGTTGATTGACTTGCACCAGCGATGCAGCACCTGCTGGCCCGTGCGATTGTCAAGACACGCCGCCACCGCCTGCCAATCGCCTTCGCCATACGCCATCACCGCCTCCGTCAGCACACGGTCCTCCTCGGCAGTCCACTTGGACCGCGACATGTCGGTGTTGAGCTTGCGCTGGTAAACCTGGAAGCACTGCGACGCCGTGCGCTGCGTGTCCAGCTCCTTTGCTATGGCAACCCAGTCGCGGCCTTCGCGCTCTGCAACAACCTCCACCAGCCGCCGCTCCTCCCGTCGCGTCCACGGCGCCTTGTTGATGATCGGGTGATCCTGCGTGGCCCACTGGATCGCGCACTCCACTGGCTTGTGCTGCGGCACAAACTGCTTGGAGATGTACTTCCAGTCAAGTCCCGCCAGATTCATCTCCAGCTCCCGATCCGCCATCCCGTCCACCTCCCATATACTGCGCGGATCCTTTGTCTGCTGGAACAGTCGCTGCGACAGAATCTTCCGGTTGCTCTGCCGCACGCCCTGCGCCAACGCCTCGCGCTCCGCATCCGTCCACCGTCGCGCCCGGTACACGAGCGGCGGATGCTTGCGCTTGCGCACCATGTCGCGGTTCTCTGGCGGCTTGCTGCCATCGCTATCCACGAAGAAGTTGGCCGCCGTGATCTTCTGCTCGTTCGTCACCGGATCAACCTGCGCCGTCCGCTCGTCCTTGCCGCGTCTTCCGCCGCGCCGGTGGTTAGCGCGTGCCTGCATCGACAGAAGCGCGCCAATGTTCTCCTGCTGCTCCTTGTTGCGCCGCTGCGCTGCGTCGATTGCCGCCAGCTGCTCGCGCAGCATGCGCTGGTACCGCAGGTTGCCCTCGAGTGTCTCGCATGCAAGCCCATACGCCTCGTCGTCATCCATGCCTGCTCCGCCCTCGCCGTGCGCTCCGGCGCTGTCTGTGCCTCCTGCCATGGTGAATCCGTGCCCGATCAGCGCGCGGAAGTTGTTGGCTACGCGCGAGAGCAGGTCCTGGTGGCTGTCCTCTGCTGCTGCACTCTGCTGATGGTTGCCTTCATCCGCCAAAGCCAGAGTCCCGCCATGTCCAGCGCCAGCGCCATTGCTGCGGTCGTTCTGCGTATACTGTGCGTCCAGCTGGGCCAGGATGTTGCCGCTGACCATCTCCTCCTCCTCATAATCGACGCTCAGATGGTCGTCGTTCTGGCTCTCCTCGCCCGACTCGTCCTCCGTCGATTCGTCATCGTTATTGCCGTCGTCGTCGTCATCCTGCCCTAGAAGTCCCTGCGCGTGGATCCCCGCCGCAACAAGCGCCTGCAGGTTCCGTTTGGTCGACTCGATGTCCTGCGCCGATGCTGCCGCATCAATCGTCCCTTCTTGATCCTTGCTGTCGGTTGCTTTAGGCTTGGTTACCATTTCTGTTTGCTGGGCTACTGATGGAATGTTGATTTGGGGTCCCACAAGCTGCTCCGCTGTTGTTCTTGCTGATTAGCAAAGTAGCTTCTAAAAATAGGGTTAAAAGAGTATATGGAATGTAAATTGGCGAACACGTATGGTTTTGAGTCAAGATTCGGTGGGAAAGAGTGCTTTTTTCCTTTTTCCACCAAAGTCGTTATTTTCTGGGCTTGACAAAATTGATTTCATCAACGCGTTTCTCCAATTTTTTTCTCCATCGATTGTGCAAGCCAATCATACAGCGTACTCAATAGAGACAATGCAGAAAAACAGAACACAGCACGCCATCCATTGGCTACCACACTTGCTACCGTCAGTCAGGTGACAGAAATTGCGTAGTGATTGGCTAAAAAAATAACAACCCATAAAGAATTTGTGTGTAAATAAAAAATATTTATAACATATCAGAAAATCCAGGTCAGGCCAGCGGGAGAAGGAATGGAGGAATTTGGCGGCGCTAAAAGTAGTAGTCGTTGACGTTGTACTCGAAACGGTGCACCTGCACCATGGGCATCTCCTTTTTCATGTACTGGGATATCAGCCGGGTCTCGACCTCGGACTGCGAATTGATGCCTGCTACGTACGGGATGTACACTCGGGGCAGTCTGGGCGCAAGCGCAAACAGCTCCATGATCTGGCCAAGCGTCGTGGTGGCCGACGCCCAGTCAGACCACACCCACAGCGCACTGAGTTCGGCCGGCGGACGTCGTGGGCCTGCGCCCCGGTCATAGCTGTGGTTGTTCTGGCGCGGCAGCGCTGCCTCCTTGACGCGCAGGAGCAGCTTTCGACGCGACGACGATGCGGGACGCGCAGCGGCTGCCAAACGCACCTCGAGCGTCGCCAGGCTTTGGAAGGCGCCCAGAATACCCGTGATTCCGTGGATCGATAGCGGAATAAACGGGAGGCTCAGATACCGCAGGTTGCGCGGATACAGCGCGCTGTCAGACTCGGCCACGCGCAGCAGCCCCGACGCAAGCGACTGGTCGATATCCTGCGGCTTCGTCAGCGGATCCACGTATAGCGGGTAGTTGAGATCCAGAACACGTAGCAGTGGGAAGCGCGACAACAGGTAGTGCAGACTCTTGGGCGTGAAGCGCATGGCGGGCATGCTGGGCAACGGAATCGGGTTGTGGTGGATGTCGAACGAGTTCTTCGCCATCAGCTCCTCGTGCGTTGCTGCGTTAAACACAATGAGCTCCGACAGCTGCGGACAGCTGCTGGCCAGCAACTGTACCAGCGTGTCGTTGATGTGCGCCAGCTGCAGACGCGCCAGCCGACGCCACCGCTCAAGGAACACGCAGCCGTAAAGCGTGTTTTCGAGCGACGGATGGCCGATATCGGCGTGGGCATTGAGCACCAGTCGCTCGAGATTTGGAAAGTGGCGGGCGGCAAACGGAATTCCCAGCTTCCCGATCTCCTTGAACCGCAGCGTGAGCTCGCGGACGGACGGCTTGCAGAATGGCAGGTCGTCGCTTCGCATGTCGGCCACGCTGTCATTGGGATACGACGATATGAAGTGCAGCGTCGTGTTGTCGGTGATCTTGTACAGCAGATCGGTTGTATCGACATTCAGACGCAGATTCGTGGGTGCCGCAATATCCGTCAGCAGCACGCTCCGGATGACGGTAAACACGTAGTCGGGGTAGTTTGCCCCGCTGCTGATGGTTACCGAGAGGTTTGTCAGAAGGAAGTTGGCGTGTGCCATGTACTGCATCAGACGCGAGCTGAGATTCAGCACATTTATGTGCCGCTGCGACGCGCGGAACACGACGGACTTTGCCTGGTTGCGACCCATCGGATGGCACATCTCGCGGAAATACCCGACTTGCGTGTTGTGCGCGATATACGAGATGCTCTTCAGATTCGGGAAGAACCGCTCGTAATCCCGCGGCATCCACACCTTGTATCCAAGCTCTTCGTCCAGCGTCTCAATGCTGCTGAAGATCTTTATCGATGTGACCCGTGGCCAGCCCAATTTGAGCGCATTGCGGATCATTTTGGGAAGACTGCGCGCTCCCGCCGGCACTGTCAGAAGCAGCATGTGTGTGGTTGCTGCCTTTGTCTCGTGGATCTGCAGAAACAGCGGCAGTGTGCTGCGTGCCAAAAGCTTTGACAGATCCAGAACCGTGTATGCCTCCGTCTCGATCTGCTCGCGGAACGCCGGCGGACTGGCCATCAGATCGAGCTCGAACGGGAGGTTGCTGATGCACTCGTCAAGCAGCTCTGGCAGTGCTTTGAACTTTTCCAGCCGCGACATCTTGTCCACGCGGCTGCCATTGCTGCTTGAGCTATGCGCTGTGCCAGCGTCGTTTTCCCCGTACGACAACGACGATCGGTTGGAGCCTCCCATTGCAACCACATCGTTGGGACCCGCTGTCGGTGCTGTGAGGAATCCGTTGCCGTATGTTTCTACCGCAGTCATGTCTCTATTCTTTTGCGGCAGTGCGAGCATGTTGTGCTGATGCGTTTCGTGTGTGTGAGTCAGGCCGTAGTGGTATAGTGCGGCTCTGCTGCAGCAAAGTCAAAAATTCGGAACACTAGTTCCCTTTTTTGCCACGCTTTTCTACTGCCCTTTTTTTCTGGTGCTAATAGAAATACAGTTCTTTACAAGTAATACAAAATACAAGACAAAAATAGGAATAAAGCGCAATCCAAGGGGGGCGGTGATATAAACAAAAAGGAAGAGCTGGAGAGCGAAAGAACGAGCAGAAAGAAACTGAAAAGTAAACACCAACGTAGAAGTAACCAATGTGAGCACTGAGAAGGAAAATAAAAACAGAGAGGTAAAAGAGGATAGCTGAAGCAAGACTGAAGAGGAACGGCCAAGGTCTTTGATGGACATGCCCTGCATACGCGACGAAATCAAGAAGGGTTTTTATTTTTTTCCTCACTCTGGTGGTGGCAGTTTAGTTGGTCTGCTGCCAACTTTTCCCTCAGTGCTTGCCGATTGTGAGAAACCCAATGCAGCGCAGACGGGAAAAGAGAGAAGGCACATTGCTCACAAATGTTGGATAGTGCAAGTGACCGGAATATAACATGTAGCAATGGCGGCCTTCTCCTGTCTCCCCACCGTTCTATATTTGGATGTTTTCCAATTGTTGTTATTCAAAGTAGAGTGAAATAAAATAAAATAAAATAAAGCGCATGTCAGGAGACAAAGCAGCTTTATTTAGAAGGATGTCCTCTGAGCAGCACGGATAATGGTGAGTGCACCAATGATGGCAACAAAGGAAAACCTATTAAACAGAACAGATTACTAGTCATTCTTCCCTATTCTGTTGTGCTGCTGGCAATGGGTCGCTTTCAATGTCGAAAAACGCCCTAGAATTTGCCGCCAATCTGCAGCATGTATCTACAAGTTCCCAGCCGCGTGCATCAGCAACAAGACGGACAATGTGCTCAAGCGCAGAGAATGCGCTCTTCGCATCATGAAGGTCCGACTCGACGAGGATTCGGTCTGCTGGCACTGCGGCTATGCATTCTCTTGACTTTTGCTCGTTCCTTCCGTTGACGAACCAGGAGAAGCTGACATAGATGTGGCTTCCCAGCCTTCCTTTGAGCAGAATCTGACGCAGCATGTCTGGAGAGCCGCTGTACGAGTGGAGCATAATGCGTGGTGGAAGCGTGCCATTCGCCTCCTCCTCCTTTAGTATGTCAACAAGATTGCCAAACGCACGTACGCAGTGCACGGAGACTGGCACCTTGAGATCGTATGCAATCCGTAGCTGTTCCTTGAACATCCTGGTCTGGGGCTCAAGAGGGTACACTTTTTGCGTGTTTGGGTTCTTTGCAACCTTGTCCAGCCCACATTCGCCCAGTATCCCGCCGTGCTTCTGGAGCAGTCCACGCAGTCTGTCTGGCCATTCTCGAGGAATCTCGCCAGACTCCACACGCTCAACAAACCATGGGTGCAGACCAAAAGCCGGAATGGCTCTCTCCTGGTACTGCTCTTTGAACCGCACAACATCGTCCCAATCAGTGTATTGCGTTGCTTGTGTGCAAAAGACAACAGAGTCGCTTCCAAAAACGCGATCAGTACCTATGGCATACAGGCTGTCTGGCGTTTCATGGACGTGGCAGTGCACATCATAGATGCACGTTGAAGAAAGAGAAGTAGGAGAAGATGCTTCTTGCTCGCTCTCCGCCATGTCTTTATAATACAAGTGGTGTTTATATAATGCAAAACTTTTGTTGGAATGTATGAGATTTTTGACACCAGGTTCGGCACAAAGTAATCGCTATGACCACGCCCTGCACCTGGCTCTAATAATCTCGATTGTCCTACTCTTTGAAGCGGGAATCCCCATAGCAATCCAAGGTGCGAAAAAGATGAACGGGACTTTAAGCTTCATCAACCACAAGAAAAATTCCCTGCAAAACAACAATAACTGCTATCCTGCAAGGCTTTCTTGCGATAAAAATCTGATAGAAGAAAAAAGAAAAAAAAAGAAAAAGGCCAATTTGCAATTGCTTAGGCCACTTCAGCAGGATCTGGGTTTATGCAAATACCTGAAATTGATGTGCGCAGTCAAGACGTATGGCTTCCAAACAGACGTTTCCACGTGATGATTTCTTGGGCTTGCAACAATCAGCACAGAAACAAAGGAAATCAAGCGGGACTGATAGATACTGCCAAGATATGCATGCAATTTGGATTCACTGGAAGATAATAACGAGCTGAATAAGCTCTTGTGGAGCATCTTGCTGCTGGATGATGTGATAGTCTGGAGAGTCTTGGCAGTTGCATTTAAAAAGCCCGGTTGCTTCGTGTCTAGAGAAGCATTCGTGATAGCTATTTCTTTATTCTCTTATTTTTCTATCATTGCCGTTTGAATTATCTTTATTATTTACTAAAATTTATCATCTAGCATCTCTTATCTACTCTATTTACAGCGGCAAATGGCGGCATCAACGCACACATCGGATATTTACACATTTTTCAGGAAAAAGCCACTTAGTTTTGACGGAATTGTCTTTAGTGGCGAGCATAGCAAGAATCCGCAAAAGGAAAATGG